>VDFB02086081.1:113679941-113806896 GCA_007258455.2 Sequoia sempervirens
GGCCATACATATCATTTATCAGGGAGACCCTTGTCCAAAAGGCTTAGTTCAGGAAGAAGCCTCAGCAATAAAGAAAGGTCTCACCGATGGGGGAAATCTTGGAGTCTTCGCAGTGACACAATGACTTCGATATGATGTCTCAGTGGCCGATGGAGAGTCTCACTGATGATGAGGGGTCTTCGGTATAGCTCTTGGCGAATGGTGGTCTCGAGGTAACTTGGAGAACTTGGTAAGAACTCTTAGCAAAGAGTGGTATGTCTCGCCGATAGCATTTTCTTGGTGTCCTCAAAGTAACATGTGATGGCTCGGTAAGAAGTCTTACCGATGTGTGAAGTCTTGCCGACCATTCGATGCTCGATGTAACTAAAGGGGTCTCCCATGTCAAGTCTCATGAATCAAAGTCTTAATGAATCGTGGATCACTGAGGAAGCCTTGAACCCCTTTGTGACACCCTTGGCAAAGGTTCCCGCCGAAGGGTGCCTGCCTGTCTATGTATATCTTGGAACCTCGTATAAGTCCCCGGGCGAAAGCATGAGTTCAATTTCCACTAGTGGGATGCATCACATTAACATGAAGGTTTCTAAGGTAGGGGTCCCCAAGTGCAAGAGCGAGGTGGGGTTCTACAAAGGAAAAATGGAAGTCGATGCAATGGGTGAACTTGATATAACCTCTTGTTGATTGTAAGGACTCTTGGCGATATCAAATGCTAACTGTGTTGGCATCGGGGAGACATGGATAGTGTCTCACCAATATGCCAACATAGCTTGACATGGTTATCATAACATGAGCGCGTCATTGACTAGTAGAGATATGTTCGTTTAGGATTAAATAACGTGCTCACGTTATCACTAAAATAGTAAAAAATCATACTAGTATACCAGTGATGTCAGCCCACATTCTGAATATTCTCCTGGTTTTGCGTGTGCTCTAACAAAAAGTAGATTTTTGGTGATTGAGTGAAGTGTGCATGCATGATTTTGAGATTCCATCACCTTTTGAATGTTCTTTCTATCACCTTTGTGTGAAATAGCAGAGTTTTCATGTTGAGAGGCATATAATATCAATTCAACTTTGAATTATAGTGATAATTGATATACAATTGAAATTTGGAGGGGAAGAAGCTTTTGAAGAAGTCAATTTTTTGAGGAGTTTGAGGAAGGAAGAAGCAAAGGCTGCATAATTGGGTAGAACTTCTCTATTTGAAACTTTTCTTTTTTAGGTATGTGAAATTTTTGTACATTTTCTTTCATTCTATTATGGCTTGCTTTCATTTTTGTCGTTTAGCTTATTCCATGTTGATCAAATTGTTTGTTTGTGATGCAATATCAGATTTCCAAGCCACTCAACAACATCATTTCTTTAGGGAACTTCCTTCCCAAATCAATGAAGAGTAAAAGATCAATTTATACAAAATTTGTCAAATTCATCCAAACTACTTTTCATTCAACCAAAATCCATTTATATCAGTAGCCAATTCACCATCTCCATATAGCAAACCATTTTCAGAATCAACTTTCAACTTTTTTCTTGTCATAAACAATACAACAATCACTCATCAACTCAACTTACCCCTTCAAGGAAAAACAATCAAACACCTCTATTCCTTAGACCTGTAATCAAACATCATCCCAGCCATTTAAGATATCTTTGCTCAAATCAAAACATCCATCATCCTATCTTCACTCAAACACCATTTGTAAAAAAAACAAGAAGAATTAGTTTAACACTATCACCAGAGCTTTAAGATACCAATTTCATCATGTTTTGATTGTAATATTCCAATATATTAGTATAGAAACACTCTGACTACTTTGCATTCAAGAAACCATTGCCATATATTGGAAACATATGCCCAAATCATCAAATCTTTCACAATCTACCTTCAAAACATTACCAAGCATAGACACAACTATGGCATCACAAATGAGACTGCTCCCAAGGACTTAACAACATTCCTTTCGATGTTTCTACATATTCTTTGTTTTTAGCAAACAATGCCAAATATCTCTAGGAGGCCAACATTCTATCTAATCGGGTGATTCCTTTTCTATCATAATGCATTTACATAATCCCAATATAGATTCTCAGGCCTATTTTGATCCTTTTCAACATACTATAAAATTTTATACAATTATTTCACAAAACAGAGTAGAACCAACATGCTGTCTACTGGTAAAAGCCCTTAAATAGGTCAATTTATCAAAGCAAGTCATCATAGAACTACTCACTAATCCACCAAACCTATAAAAAGTCTTATGCCATGTGTAGAAACTCACAAATAAACAAGTTTCAAGATGGGAAACACCCATCAATACACAAAATCAGTAAACATTTGATTATAGGGTGAAAACACACCAACCATGAGGGTTTCTTTAATGAAACATTTGCAAAACCTCTATATCTGCCCAACAATTGAAACATGCTTCATTATGTCTCAAATTATTTTGAAATCATTTCTAAGCTCCTCTACATGTTGTTTCCTCAAACCCTACTTGAAAACACCATTTTTTTGAATGAGAAAATTTAGAATTTTGTTCATGCAACAGTATCCCGACTTCTTATTTCTATTTACCCCTACCACACACATCTTCACATTGAAAAGACACTAAATATGATCCATTCCACCAACCTACTATCCCTACATCGGTGGAATGGCTAAGAATCACTTTTTAGACTCTCTAAACAATTCTAAGGAAACCACAGACCGAGACTTAGGAAACTAAGTTCAAATTAGATTGATCATTTGAATTACAATTCCTACAACTTTCAAGAATGAAAGAAGTCTCTTTCCATGACAAGAATCAAATCTTAGAACATGCTTGAATCACTATGCAACTTGAAAACAAGAATACAAAAGGTTTCCAAAATAACTGAGCAGAGGTTTTTTTATTAATTTTTATGGATTTTTGGGATAGAATATCTTCCTTTCTCAAGCTTACAATTCTTTTTAAAGGTGTCTAAATTATTTGAAATAATTGCCTCTTCATCTTCATCAACCCATCCTTTCCCTTCCACAAAAAAGACTCTTCACCTTCCCACTTTTGTGCAATTTTACATTTTTACAATAATTGACAACTTTTGTTATAAAAAGCAACTTTTCAATAATATCACCTAGTGACCTATTTCATGGTGCAAATACATTGAAATTCATCATTTAATGACCTTCACTCATTAGATTTACTTGAACATTACAAATTGAACAAATTAGCCTTTTGAAGGAATTTCATGACCTAGGTGCTCCTGCACCAGTTTTTCATGTTACAACCGTACATTGTCAATGGACATTTTAAATCACACAATTTGATACCCTTTCCTATTACATTTTTAAACCACATCTCTTTGAGGAATTTTGTTAAATTTAACAATTGAATTTCTTTGTGTATTCTTCCAAAGCTATCATTGAGTTATTTTGTCAAACAGTTATACAAACCAGCTTTCATTGAGTTATGCTTCCAAATCTTTCAATTAGTTAATTTGACAAATTAGCACTTTTGGCATAGGTAAAATTATTCGTCATGCCGAAGAAATGAACTGTTAAAAGGAAGAAACTAACAGATGATCAGCTCCAAGCCATCAAAGATAAAGAGGAAAAATGGATGAGGGAATTTTGTGAAAAGAAGAAATTGGGAACAATTGATGAAAACAAGCTAGTTGAAGAGGAACCACAACTATCAAAAAGAGAAAAGAAATTGGTAGCACAAAGGGCACAAATATGAAAGAGTCATACTAGGGGAGATGTAGATACCATAGTTGGAGAAACACCATCTACCACAAGTGAATATGAAGGGAAACCATTAAGCACAAGCGAATATGGAGGGACACCATCTACCACAAGTGAGTATGGTTGGACACCATCCACCACATCAGAAGTTGAGAGTACATCATCACTCAGAGTTGAGGAACAAGGTATGCCATCATCCCCATGTGAACCTCAAGGTATGTCTTCTATTCCACCCTCGATCAAAGGTATGCAATCTAGCCCACCTCAATTAAATATTGATGAAATTGCTAATGTCGAAATGTATGTACCTAAGAGAACACCACCTAGAATTTTGCATAGAAAGCCAAAAAAAATTATTAATATTGATGAGGATATTTTGCAGCACATGGAAGGTAATATTCTAGAATGCACTTGTAGAAGATATGTTGAGAAGATTTGGAAAATGTTCTTTAAAAGACTAAATGAGACTGTAAGATGTCAACTATTTGTTCAAATGATGCGGGGTTTAAAGTACAAAAACATCATGAAGACTCTTGGGTTGAGAACATCGAATGCATCAAGTGAAAACACTATTGTGAAGAATTTAATGGATGCTTATGACAATGTGGGTAAGATCTCACGCTCAAAGGATTGTAATGTCACCCGACGTGTCATTACATTGACTTTAGTAAGCTATTAAACAAAGAGATCTCGCCTCACTAAAAATACAAGTGAACAAATGGGAATTAGTAGAAAAACTTTATCAAACGTTGTTCAAAGGTGGCAAAGAATTGAGGGTACTGATTCAAATGAATTATGGGCATACTCGGGGAGACTACCACATAAAGATAAAAAAGTTTTTGAAGCATTGAGAACACTAATTGAAGATTATTGGAAGAATAATACAAGGCCATCTCCGAATCAAAGGGATATCGTAAGAAGGAGGATCGTTAGTCAAAACCGTGAGCCACATCCAAAACATTTTTTGGATATGACTCAAACCCAATTTTTTCATAAATTTCAAAATTCTTATCCTCAAATTAGTATTTCTCAAAGATTTTTTGAAATGATTAAACCTTTTTATGTCAAGATAAATCACACACGCACTACTTGTTGTTATAAACCAAGAAGGTTGAATTCCTAACCATTATGATGTTTATCGTTCTATATGTTTACATTTGCATACTAATGATGTTTTGCAGGATTTTGGCATAGAAGCCCCACCAAACTCTTCAAGAAAGTTCTTATCAAAAATTTTATGTGAAATAGAGGATGGAAAAATATTCTATAGGAAAGCATGCTTCGATGGTTCATGCGAGCGTTGCGGTGGCTTGCAACAAATGCTAGTATGTCAACATATGGAAAGCACATATTGTAGACACCTAAAAATGACCTAGGCCTACAAGCTTCATTTTTAACACTTTTGTCCTAGCATAATTATGATATTTAATTATGTCCTTGGTCCACATTTGACTATTGATTAAAATTCATGATTATTTAATTAATTCATGTCCTTTTATTCTTCATAGATTATTAAATAAATAAATAAATTTTATTTGTTATTTTATTAAATCGTCATTAATTGTCTAAGTCTTCCCTTAATTAAATAAATTTCTTGAATTTATTTGAATTTTCCTCTATCATATGTTTCAACTGCGATTATTAAATAAATAACTTTTCATTTATTTAATATGTCACTAATTGTCTTAATTAAATAGAATTGATTGGTTTATTTTAATTAATTATCTTATCTTCTAAATTAAATAATTAAATTTAATTATTTAAAATGTCATCACAATCTTAACTCTCAATCCCTTTCGGTAAATAATCTGAAAAAGATTATTTATTGTCTCATAAAATCTATAATTTGAATTAATTTAATTCAAAAAGATATTATTCTTCCAAAAATCAAGTAATCGGGCAGATTCTTGATTTTTCAAATCGAATCTTCTGTTCAAATCTTATCTTCTTGATTTTTCGAATCTCACAAATCAAGCAATCTTCTTGATTTTCCAAAAATCTTTATTTCTTTAATTAATTTATCTAATTTATTCTCCATCATCGATCCATTTATCTGAGATATTATCTTGACCATTCGATTAAGGAATTTTCCCTAACCCTAATTAGGGATTCTCAGATTTAATTTGGACCTCTCATTCTAGGTCTTTCTTAGAATTTAATCTCATTCGTCCACTCAAAATTGTGTTTTCTATAAAAGACAATTTTGCTCATAATTTCGGGATCCGACAACTTCATTTTTAATTTAATAGTCATTATAGTCATTTGGCATTAGTAGTCATTATTTTCATAGACATTGTCATAGTCATAGACATTTAGACATTGCATAAATCCTTCAAAGATTGTTGTAGGTCTTAGACATTTGTAAATTGCTCGCACAATGAATATGAGGGCACAATATCATCCAGCAAGCAAGAAGGTGCTATGGAGGTAATCATGGAAATTGCAATTTACAGGTATAACTGTTTTATTGCTTAATTCCCTTTGTACTCGATAGATCTTTGGGTTTTGTTATTATGCTTTCAATTGATTGAATCTAACCTAAAATATACCCTTAGTTACATTGGTGAACCTGACATTTTGTAGAAAAAATTGTGTTTTCTTGTTTGTTTTCACTGTTTTGCAGGTTACAGCCAAGAAGTCATGAAATCCTGTCACCATCTTTTGAGCACAGAAAAATGGGAAAATAGAATCGTTTAAAATGTTTTCTAGGTTTTATAGATCTCGGTGTCAGCTTTCCAGAACTTCAAACAGTTTGAAATTTTATTAAGATTTGAGAAAGTTATGGCGATTTTAGTGATCTCAGTTTTTGAAGTTTTAATTATTAAAACCCAAATCTTCTTTTGTCTATAACGTTTTTCTGTGCAAAATTGTGGAAAACATTTTCTGGGTTTTGAAGGTCTATCATTTAGCTTTCCATCAATATCTACGCTTTAAATTTTTGTTAAGTTTTGAACAAATTATCACTGTTTTAATTTGCTGCTGTCATTCAATCTTATCTTTTTTTATTTTTATTACTAATCTTTGTTGGTAGCATGTGGCATTAGAGTTTTTCGTGGGTTGAAGACAAACACTAAAACTACTAACCGATTGTCTTGTAGGTTCGATTGTGAAAGACGAAACATCAAAACAATGTGCTTGCATTTTTAGTAGTGTAACACACATTTTATTTTGGTGCAATTAAAATGAACCTCTATCTATTTTTACCCCATTTTTATCTGTTTTTACCCTTCACGATTTGGTATATCGAAGTATCCTCTCCCCTTGCGCTTTCGAGCGATCTTGGGTGTAAGAGAAACGGTTACTAACTCTATAACTTGGGCCTATTCTAGTGGGAAAAAGTACTCACCCCAGGACGACTCAGACCGGTAGCACCTGACACCGAGGGACTTCCAGCTGGTATATAAAAGTGGGTTCTTGGGGAAAGCCCAAGAATCATGAGTGTAGTTCTGATGAGATGGATCCAAAAGGGGACTCTCACCGCATGGATCATGCCCCACAAACGGAATGCCTGAATTAAATACCCCTTGTTTTAGTGTCCAACCGTTCTTTGGATGTTGCTTGGTATAGTGCAGGGTACAGTATCATGCTTTAAGACACTCACTACTGATCCCCTTGAGTAGAGATAGCAGTTCTTGGGAAGTCATTACCCAAGAATTCAAATTTGGTGTGCTCGAATGACGTTAATGAGCCGTGGAGGGGAGCCAATGCCACCAAAATTCTAAGCTATCCGCTCTTGAGAAGGGAAGGTGTTTATCACTAATCCAGGGTATATCGGTGGGCTATACCAAGTATACAAACCCTTGGCCTATTGGCCTTTCAGGATTGTACTTGTCTCATGTGTGCTTGCTTACACCAAAACATCGTGCTTGTCAAGTGTTTTCTAGATTTTCAAACATTATACACAACATTCACAAATCTGGACAAAAACAGTCGACCTTGGACAACTCAGACTTTTCAGCAAAACATCAAAAAATAGTCTCAGTCCTCATTTTGAACTTAGACTTTGCATTGTCCATCATAGTCCTCATTTGGCATCTAGACTTGGCATTGGTCATTTTCCTTAGTTGACATCTTCATTGTCATCTTGGCATTTGGCATCCTTTCTTAACAATTTTATCACCTTGCATTGGTCATTTCCCTTAGACAAACGTCATTATCACTTTGCATTTAACATCATGACATCCACCACCTTGTCTTCCCTTCACCAACATATTGATAGGCTTGCTAGTAAAGTTGAATACCAATTACTCTGTAGAGGTCAATACCAACAAGCCTTAGATGTTAGGAGACAATTCCTCCAAACCGACAATCAATGTCTTTCGTACCAACAATCCATGAGTCCTAGTCCTCCGTCCATCTACCATCACTACCAAAATTCACTTAATACCATTCATGACATTAGTCCACAACAAACATCCATTACTCACCCTTATCCTAACTTTGACAAGGGAAGTCAATTATCCGCTAGTCCATTCCATGTCTCCACATCATATGCTAATCCTTCACCTATCAATCCTGCCCAAGTCTACATGCCTTATCAACCATCCACCAACTCATGTCAAGTTCCCACATCATACCATACTGATCCGGTCCAAGTCTCCACGTCCTATTTCAATCAACCTTACACCAATCCAGTTGAAGTCTCCATGTCATATCCTTGTCCTTCAACAGTTAATCTAGTCGAAGACTCCATGTCATATCCGGTCCAAGTCTCCACATCATACCCTTGTCCTTCACATACTAGTCCAATGCAAGTACCCATGTCCTATCCTAGTCCTTCACATACTAGTCCAGTCCAAGTCTCCATGTCCTATCCTAGTCCTTCATCCATTAATCCTTTTCAAATCACCCCCTCACAAGCCACATCTAGTCATGAAAATTCTATCATAGTCCAAAGTCAAATCCCATTTAATAAACTTGAGGATACATGTCAAAATGAAAGCCCAAACCATGACCTTAGAATGTCACCCTCATGTCAAGAACAAGGTAGTCCATCCCATGAACTTATTTCCGATTGTATCATCCACGACAACCCCATCTTTGACCAAGACCCCATCATTGACCAAGAAGTCCAAATCCATGACAACACCATCTTCGACCAAGACCCTACCATTGACAAAGAAGTCTAAAATGATCCACTCCTTGACCTTTACACTATTCATGATCAAACACTTGCAGACCCTATACAAGCCTTGAATATTGACACTTCCCATGATGAGACACTTGCCTTCATGGGACACATAGACGATATTACTCCAAAACAAGAATCTTCCACTAAGGACATGCTTGCATATGATCAAGTTATAGCTAAAATCATTGGACTCTATGACACTAAACATAATGATGGATTTGACATTGCTTTGGAAGCACCAACAGAATCATCTGAACCTGACATGTCACAAGATTAGACCAAAGATATCAGTCAGGAATATGTCCAACATGAAAATGAAGCTAAGAAACTTTATCAACTAGGGTCATCTATCTTTGTCAGAGCAGGCTTTTTTGCAGACGAAAAAATTACAAGTGACAGTGTCCATAGACATCATGATGGGTTAGCATCTTGCTTTCAAAACAATAAATACCCCCCATCGCAAATAGAATCTGTCAAAGCATGCAATATCAAGGCAAAGGACTAGGCATACACAAGCAAGGAATTCTAGAACCAATACAACTTTAGGAAAATTACAGACATCAAGGTCTTGGTTATTCCTCAGATAGCAAATCAAACGATTCAGTGGTACCTCCTTGATACTTGGGGCAACCTTGTTAGATACAAACGTCAAAATGGAGTCCATGAGAAATCCTTGTCATAAGATTGCTGCCAACACCCCATCCACCCACACCATAAACCGTCATTCTATCATGAATAAACCTTCCCTTTGGAACCAACAAAAAAAAAAGTCTTACAAGTCAAAAGATCAAAATCAAATGTCAAAGGCCATTGAATCAAACAAAAGGACAAGTGGACAAATGAAATTAAAATGGATCCCAAAGAAAGATGGATCAAACAAAGACACCAAGTCAAGTACAAAATTCAATCACAATGTGGAGCCACAATACAAGAGGACTCCCACATATAACACATGTCCACCTCCTTCAAAATGGTCATCAATCAAGGCATATAAAAGTGTTGGTTCCAAAAACCATCCCTCCAAAAACTGTCATCCACTATCCCAAGTTTGGAAAATAAAAAGTGATTCGTCCAAACGTTCAAACAACATTTCCATGTCCACCATCATTTGTCATAATCCTACATCTTGCTTAAAGTCAAAAAATCCCACGTGACAAATCTGTCACATCTTGGTAGCAACTCTTTACCACAAGGACTCTCATGGCACTCTATTGTGATATGTGTATTTTGATAAGGCCAACTCTAATATTAGAAAGGATCACAATGACATCGATCATTTGTATGCAAGCGCTATGATCTTGACACGACAATTGCTTCAGAAAGGACATTATTGGCATATTATGGCACCAGTCTCTACATCAGTATCGTCAGTGAATTCAAAACAGGCAGCGGTCAACTAAAGCATCTAGGCTATCCACAAAATCAAAAATACATTAAAAAAAATTGAAAAATGTAAAATAAAAAAAATTGCCACCTTGATGAAAACCTGGCAAACAGGCATCTTGGTGACACCAAAAAAATCAAAAATTCAAGAAAATAGTAAAGAAAAAAAATTCATCCAATGGTGAAAACCTGGCAAATAGGCACCTTGGATAAGTACCATGATGAAAACCTAGCAAACAGGCATCATGTGTAAAATAAATCATCTATGTGGACTCTTACACTTGGGGGAAAGTTGTCTCATCTCCTAGGCCTTCCTCTTGGCATTGGCATTTGACCATTTAATCCATATCATTCCCACCTACCTTGGTTTTGACATAAAACTGGCACACATAAATCATGCTTTGGGAAAACTCTTGACATGTCTATCCTTGGGTCATACATGATTCACGCAACATCATTTCATTAACCGTCATAGTCTTATTGTCCTTATATGACATAGTCCTTGCAAATCATATGACAATTCCCTTAGTCTCATGTCTCCCGTCCTTTACCAAGGCCACCCCCTATCCTTTCATGCCTATCACCTATCTTGGCTTTCCCTTGTCAAATGGTCTAAGGATAATCATCATCCCATCTTGTCCTAACCAAGTCATTCCAAATGCAACGAGTCTAATCCGTACAAGCACATTATCCAAAACATTACTTGACTGCGTTCTTGGCCTGGCTGTAGACTACGATACTTTCATCACATTATCGTCATCATCCTCATGTTGTTTTGGGATGTGTCCTTCCCATGTCAAACAACGTTGTCATCACCTGTCAATTGGTATTCAGCTTGACTAGGGGCACAATCATGTTTTTCCTTGAATTCTCATTGTAGGCATCAGTCATATGCATTTGTCACAATCCTCTTAAACGTCAAAATCCAAAAAAATCATAAAATGTCCTGAAAAAAGACAAAAACATCATAAAATGTCCTAAAAAAGATAAAAACATCATAAAATGTCCTGAAGAAAGACCAAAAACATCATAAAATATCCTAAAGAAAGACCTAAAAATCATAAAACGTCCTAAAGAAAAACACAAAAACATCCAAATCAATGTCAAAATCCTAAAAATGGAGTCAAAGTTAGTCATGTCAGTCAGTCCATGTCATTGTCGAACTACGTTGTCTCTACGCATTTGCTATGTAGGCAAGGCCATCAGTCGATGAGTGCCTAAGACATTAGGTCAGTCCTTTTAGGTGGGTACAAATAAAATTATGGCATTTTTCACGATTGTCACATTGGTCAAATAAGTTAGACGTCATCAAACTTAGATACAAGACAGTCATTCAAAACATCAATGTCAAAATTGGTCAAAATCAGATAGCACAGTCCAATCAATCATATAGTCAACATTAGTCAACTTGCCAAAACATATTACTCAAAACAATGTCAGTCTCGTCACTCTTTGGTCTTCTTCAAGATGTGTCCTTCTTGGAGATAGACCTCATCAAAATGTCCTTTGCCTTTTCAGGATGTGTCCTTCCTGACAATAGGCCCTGTCAAACTATCAACACCGTTAAATTGGCAAAACTCTTAAACTATCAAAATTGTCAAACCAACAAGAAATCAATCTTTGGCAAACAAAATAAAATGGCTGTTACTCTTTCTGGTCTATCTTGTCTTATATTTTGACTATCTTGGCTATTTTGTCTTATCTTTTTACTGTCTTTTCTTTGTGGTCATGTTACTAGCTACCTCGAGGATGTCCCATGAAGGATTTAGAGGTGCAATGATGTCTCCTGACTTATTTTATTTTCTTTGACTGCTGTCTATGGATTGTCTTGACAAAAAGACTGGGGCAACATGACCCTTAGTATGAGTTAGGACATTCTTTGTCTGTGACTGTCTATTTTTCAAGTGGATGACCTTGCACACCTTGGTCTATGTCATATCATGGTGTTTGTTGTCCATTTGTGTCATTTTTACCGCCTAATGATGATTAAGAGCAATAAATATTAAACTCCTACGGTAAGGTTTGAAGGATTTCGTCTAGGAACTAACTTGCATCTTCTTTAGTCGTTTCATCTTCTCTCACTCATCTCATATAGGCATTGCATCCATATCATCATCCACATCTTTTGCACTATCATTTCTTTGTCTCTTCATATTCTAGTCTTCTCATTAATTTCAAGAGCACACCCATGTTCTTCGAACCCGTCTATCCTCTTGAGGGGGCATACCACAACCCTCCTTGTCATTCTTCCTCATCCTATTTTGCACTCGGGCATTATTTTGGCTTATTTTCTTTGTCACATTGTGACATGCTACATTATGATAAAGAGGGGCAAAATGTAGACACCTAAAAATGACCTAGGCCTGCAAGCTTCATTTTTACCACTTTCGTCCTAGCATAATTATGATATTTAATTATGTCCTTGGTCCACATTCGACTATTGATTATATAATTCATAATTATTTAATTAATTCATGTCCTTTTATTCTTCATGATTATTAAATAAATAAATAAATTTTATTTATTTATTAAATACGTCATTAATTGTCTAAGTCTTCCCTTAATTAAATAAATTTCTTAATTTATTTAATTCCCCTCTGTCATATGTTTCTTCCTGATTATTAAATAAATAACTTTCGTTTATTTATTTAATATGTCACTAATTGTCTTAATTAAATAAATTGATTAATTTATTTAATTAATTAATCTTATCTTCTAAATTAAATAATTAAATTTAATTATTTAATTGCCAATTTAATATTCCTCTCATTTTAAATAAATCAATTATTTAAAATGTCATCACAATCTTAACTGTCAGTCCCTTTTTGTAAATAATCTGAAAAAGATTATTTATTGTCTCATAAAATCTATAATTTGAATTAATTTAATTCAAAAAGATATTATTCTTCCAAAAATCAAGTAATCGGGCAAATTCTTGATTTTTCAAATTGAATATTCAGTTCAAATCTTATCTTCTTGATTTTTCAAATCTCACAAATCAGACAATCTTATCTTGATTTTTCAAAAATCTTCATTTCTTTAATTAATTTGTCTCATTTATTCTCCATTGTCGATCCATTTATCTGAGATATTATCTTGACCATTCGATTAAGGAATTTTCCCTAACCCTAATTAGGGATTCTCAGATTTAATCTGGACCTCTCATTCTAGGTCTTTCTTAGAATTTAATCTCATTCGTCCACTCAAAATTGTGTTTTCTATAAAAGACAATTTTGCTCATAATTTCCAGATCCGACAACTTCATTTTTAATTTAATAGTCATTATGTCATTTGGCATTAGTAATCATTATTTTCATAGACATTGTCATAGTCATAGACATTTAGACATTGCATAAATCCTTCAAAGATTGTTGTAGGTCTTAGACATTTGCAGATTGCTGGCACAATGAATCTGAGGGCACAATATCATCCAACAAGCAAGAAGGTGCTATGGAGGTAATCATGGAAATTGCGATTTACAGGTATAAC
Organism: Sequoia sempervirens; assembly: GCA_007258455.2. Lineage (NCBI taxonomy): Eukaryota > Viridiplantae > Streptophyta > Pinopsida > Cupressales > Cupressaceae > Sequoia > Sequoia sempervirens. The sequence goes on from VDFB02086081.1 coordinate 113,693,666, forward strand.
CGTTTTATTGCTTAATTCCCTTTGTACTTGATAGATCTTTGGGTTTTGTTATTATGCTTTCAATTTATTGAATCTAACCTAAAATAAATCCTTAGTTACACATATGAGGCGGGAAAAAAACTAGTAGAGTTTGGGAAGTATAAAACAATGGCATATGCTACAAAAGATGGGTCTGAAGCAAAAAGGTGTGAGTTGGTTATTTAGAAGATTCCAATGTATTAGTTCATGTGCATGTTTCATGAGAATCTAGTGTATGAGTATGCAAGGCATACCCATAGAGCCCGATGGCTCGACACACAATTCAAGCTATGCAAGGACACCTTTCCACTTGGTAGCATAGTATCCATGGTTGAATTTGCAAAGAACTACACTCTACAACCACATCGTGAGGTGCAATCACAGTATTACAACTCCACACAGGTTTTGATATTTGTGCACATAGCATTCATACATGCATCTGAAAGTACAAAGGATGAAAGGAAGGTATTGAGGGAGTATCACTTTTATATTATTGATGATTGCATGCATTCTCTAGAGTTCGTGCAAGGTTGCTTCTAGATGTTCTACAATCATTTGGCTTAGAGGGGCATATCATATGATCGACATATAATATGGTTAGATAACTATGTAGCACAGTTCAAGAACGCACGCATGTTCTACTGGTTGTGCAAGATGCATCTCACTACACGTGTTCAACATATGTGGAACTTTTGTGAGGCCAGGCATGGAAAGGGAGAGCATGATGGTGCAAGAGCATGCGTGAAAAGAGCATTAGCACGAGAAGAGTTAAAGTATAAGGATAGTGCATAGTTGATAGATGCAAGGTCAATCGTCGAGTGGTGTAATGGTTCGATGGGTCCAGGTAATGAAGGTACGTCTTCAATTCATAGATTTTTTTGGTTGATGGATGATACTAACATTGCACCATATGAGGATTGTTGTACATTAACAGGATCGAGTGAGTTGCACTCTTTCCTTAGCTCAAATGCAGGTTCATAGAGTATCGATACACATAAGATGGCATGCTTTTGGTCTTCATGTACAATGCAAACCTAGAATGATTGTGAGTTAGGGGAGTGGGTTGAAAAATGGTTGACAAGTTATCTTAGCCCACTTCACACGTATCGCCCTCCGATGGCATTGGAACTAACACAGATGGAATCATCGGTCAACTTTGACCATGTATCGGATCTAGTTCAACCAGGTAATATATCTACTTTCTTAGTATTTGAAATTCCATATTGTTATCTTTGTACTGTATTCATAATGTTGACTAATTTCAAGAGATATGCCGCACATATAAATGCAGGGCATGTTTATGCAGTTATTGCAGATGAACACAATGAAGAGAGTACAGACTATTACTTGTGTCGTTGTGTTGAGGAAAAAAAGAGCCCTAATTATAGATGGAGAAAAAATTGAATACCCTACAGGCTCAGTTGTTGTCACTAGAACGTGGCTGAGAAGGTACCCACATAAGAGTGTTAAACATTGGTTGTTTGAGGAATTTGGCATGCATCATAAGATTCTTCATTACTCAAACCTTGTCATGGTACTCAATGTTCGTTTGAGAAAATATGGGGGTAGACCTTTGAACAAAACCTTGTGGAAGGTCTGTGAGTCTGACCATGAGGCAATACTTGACACAATAAAGAGTAGAGTAGACCCAGATGGTTCATTGGATTAATTTGTAAGTATATGCACAAGGGTTCTTATTAATTTATACTTGTATCCACGTCAGTTTGGTTGATGCCAATGCTATCATCTTATTTTACTTTGTGTATCTATATGTAACCAGGAAAACATTGATTGGTGTCCCCTTGCATAAAATGCAGATTTATGAGCCATCCAAGAGAATCTCAAGTAGAAAAGCAATGCAAAATCCTTATTTTGATGATCTTGACAAATCTCAATTATGATTTTAAGCCATTAAAAAAGTGCGTGTGAAGCTTGATGAGAAAATTTTGAGTTATTCATTTGAATTTAACCTTATCATGACCACCTATGACGTAAACATTATAAGAGCATCTCAAATTTCAATAAATTCTATTCATAAGAGCATAGAAAAGGTAGTGAACTCTTTAAAAAAATGCCTCAAAGAAATGTGGTCTCATGGTGATGGAATGGCATGACGAATGCCATGACAAGAAAATTGTTGTGGATTGTCATGGCATTCCATCACCATTGAGACCACATTTCTTTGAGGCTTTTTTTCAAACAGTTTGCTACCTTTTCTATCTATTGCTTATTAGTATGATTTGATAGATTTTTTCCAAGCATCCATAGCTTTTTTGGAAGCACCTATTTTAGGCTTTTAGCCATAGCAACAAGGAAGCGAACTATTTGATAGAATGCTTTGGTAAACATGTATGATAAATGTACTAGCATAGAGAAGGCAACGAACTGTTTGAAAAAATGCCTCAAATAAATGTGGTCTCATGGTGATGGAATTCCATGAAAATCCACAACAATTTTCTTGTCATGTGATGCAGAGGGGATGGGACTTTAGTCAAAACTCAAAGTTTCAAGGATTACAATGATGCAATCTCAAACACTCTTCTAGGCACCCTGATGGAGACAAGCCTCAATAGTGCACTTATAACTTAGATGTTTTCCTAATGGACCCAAACCCTTGAAGTGATCTCAAGGAACTCAAAAAAACTTGTCTTGAATGGTTTTAAAGACCCAAACCTCTGTCTTAGAGAAAACTCACTTTTTGCACCTTGACTAGGCTTCTAGCAATGGTTTTTTGACTTTTCACTGAACTTACGCAAAGGAATCCTCAATATAATTACTGATTCAGATGTGATTCATCATGATACACAACATATCAAATCATTTATGGCACTTGTTCTAGATCAAACCTACCAAAATCTGTTGTTTCCTCAAATTTAAGGCCTAATTAGCCCACTTTTTCAAAGCAACCCCTCTCTAAACTTATCCCCTAACTATGAAACTTTCAAAAATGTTTTAAAATGTTCCCAAACCAAATATTTTCAAGGTATTAGTGTTCTTTGACACCCTCAACACCCTAAATCACAAAACCCTCAATAAATTGCTCCTAAACTAGGGCCTCTTGAAAATTAGCTTTCCCAACACTTCCAGAACCTTGTCTTGGACTTTTCACCAATAAATCAACATATCTAAACACCTTCAACTCAGAAATATACCCCTTATTAAGGTATCTTTCCTATTGCTACACTTTAGGCACCATTTTCATGCCTTTTTCGTTGCTAAAAGTCGGTGTACACCCAAGAATAACTCTTTCCTGCATAATAACTTGTTAGATCTGTATAATAAAAGTTATATATGATCCATTTCACAAGGTTTTAGTCACACTCTCCCATGAAATGGATCATTTATTCATGAAGACTCTCAAAACTAGTGAAAAATCTATACGTTTTGAGGATAGTCAGCAATATAACACAAGAAACTGATTCCCAATGTTATTCAAGTCATTCAGAAGGTTAAATGCATGTAAATACAAGTTTTTAAACCATCCAAATGAGCGTGACACCAAAAGGAATCAGAGATTCATCAAAAAACCTCAAGAAAATGCAAAAAGATTGAAGTTTTTATTGATTTTCTATAGTACAACACTTGCAATATTAGCCAACCCTCTATAAAAATTCTTTCTCTAGGCTTATAGACTCATCCTACAACTATCCCAAATTATTAGAATTGATTTTATTACATTATTGTGATTAAAACTCCTAAAACTCACTTTTCCACCCAAAGTTGGATTTCAAAAATTTGAATTTCCAACATTGCAATTTATTAACTCCTATTAAGTATAAAGCTTCCAAAACTATTACATATCATCATTCAACTTTATTTAACCTATTTAAAACATCATATACCTATTTAAACTCCTAGAACATCATTGTTCCATTTACAAGTCAATTTGGTCCTATGGTCCTTATCAAGACCCTTAGGACTTTTGATCTTCCTGTTACACTCATCCATGCCAAATGCCATTATAGGCTTCAAAATGCTATAATTGATGCTCTAGAAAGGTTTATAGGCCTTCAAGACCCCTGCCATCTCCCGACTCTCCAAATGATCCTCAAGGAGCTTGGGTGCTCCTGCACCATCATGGCATTCCACAACCATGAGACCACATTTCTTTGAGGCTTTTTTTTCAAACAGTTCATTCCCTTGTCTATGCTATTGCTTACTATTATGCTATGATAGAATTTTTCTAAGCATCCATAGCTTGTTCAAAAGCACCTGTTTTAGGCTTTTAGCCATAGCAGTAAGGTAATGAACTGTTTGGCTAAATGCTTTGATAGACATGTATGAAAAATGTGTTAGCATAGACAAGTGATGAACTCTTTGAAAAAATGCCTCAAAGAAATGAGGTCTCATGGTGATGGGATGGCATGACGAATGCCATGACAAGAAAATTGCTATGGATTGTCATGGAATTCCATCACCATTGAGACCACATTTCTTTGAGGCTTTTTTTCAAATAGTTTGTTGCCTTTTCTATGCTATTGCTTATTAGTATGCTTTGATAGATTTTTTCCACAAGCATCCATAGCTTTTTTGGAAGCACCTATTTTAGGCTTTTTAGCCATAGCAACAAGGAAGTGAACTATTTGATAAAATGCTTTGGTAAACATGTATGATAAATGTAGTAGCATATACAAGGTAGCGCTGTTTGAAAAAATGCCTCAAAGAAATGTGATCTCATGGTGATGGAATGCCATGACAATCCACAACAATTTGCTTGTCATGGCATTCCACCACCATGAGACCACATTTCTTTGAGGCATTTTTTTCAAATAGTTCATTCCCTTGTCTATGCTATTGCTTACTATTATTCTATGATAGATTTTTTCTAAGCATCCATAGCTTGTTGAAAGCACCTGTTTTAGGCTTTTAGCCATAGTAGCAAGGGAAATGAACTATTTGAAATGCTTTGATAGACATGTATGAAAATGTGTTAGCATAGACAAGCAATGAACTCTTTGAAAAAATGCCTCAAAGAAATGAGGTCTCATGACTGATGGAATGCCATGACAATCAAATACTTTTGATTGACCAGCCGATTTCATAGAAGTGCCCTGACTGAGCATTTAAAGGATCCTTGCCAATCTATGATATTAACACTATTATGATTTTTGATAGATTTTCCAAGCATCCATGAAAGCGTTTTGAGAAACACTTGTTTTGGAGCTTTTAGCCATAGCAACAAGGCAACACTTGAACTATTTGACAAAATGCTTTGGTAGAAATGTATGAAAAATGTGGTAGTATAGACAGAAGCGTTGAATTGTTTTGAAGAAATGCACCAAATGAAATGTGGTCTCATAGAATGCTGACAACCAAATGCAATTGGGAGTTGCTCCTATTTATTAGTTATGCAATGTGAAGTAATTGCATAACTGCTTAGGTTGACTTTGTAAAAACTATATTGTAATTGAAATTTTGTCATCTATCGGCATCTAGTTATTAGTTATGCAATGTGAAGCAATGCTTTTAGTTTGAAAGATGTGCAATGCAATGTAATCAACGATATGAATATAAACTACAAAAATTTATTTTTCACTAAGTTACGGTTCAGTTTTGGGTTTAGGATCGGGTTGAGAACAGTTTTTCGGTTAAATTTTTTGGGGTTGGGTTCGTTTTGGGTTCGGTCATACAAAAACATATAAAAATCAGAAATATATACATATTTACAACAGTAATCAAGTTTATAATACACCACCATATTAATATTCAAATAACATAGCAAAAATACAGCACTACTTTCATAGTGAAATATTAAAATATTAGTGATCTACTCCAATGTCATGATCCAAAATTATAAATTAAAGTTTAAACATAAAAATTTCAAGTGTTTACAATCAACCATTATTGATCATTGATCAATTTGAAAAGTGTGAACATTTTTTTTGTGTGGAAGGAAAACAATAAAACAGTGTTACATAATTATTTACATTGTGAAAGAGCCAAAACCTTTTTCTTGCAGATCGTAGAAGAATCTCAGTGATTTTTTGGGTGTCCTTACCTTGGAACAGAACTATCTTGAGCCATGAATGATTGACTGGGAACTGTGAGAAAGAAATAAGATAAATCACATGCAACTTGTTGCAATTTCTTTCCTTGGGAAAAAGGGTAAAGTTTTCTTTTCAGGGATAATCTCTTTTAGAGTTTGAACGCATTGATAATTTTCATGATAGACTTAGCCAAATATGTCATCTAGGTTTGAAGCTTTTAGGTAAAATGTTTGCTTCTTAAAATTTTGTTCAAAATTCAAGATGCAGGCTCTCCTCCCTTAGGGAAGAGAAGGCCTATCAAACCTAACAGTCTTATGCAACACTTCTTAAGTTCTTGTTGATGCATTATTAGATGCAAAGTTTCAAAATAGGCATGGTTATATAAATTCTCATCACGACTATCATTGAATCAAATTAAGAATTTTCAATCCTTTATGGTCTAGACAAGAGAAGTATGGAGTAGTGTTCTAATGTTAAAGTCTTATTGTGAACCTCTTTGCTATGAGTGGTTCAAAAATGAAGAATTTGTCTTCTGCACCAAATGAGAAATATTCACAATATGTGCTAGGAAGGAATAAGTGCATAAGATCGAGTATGCAAGAACTGAGAATTGCAAAATTGACTTACATTTTACTTCCAAACACATAAATTTTCACACTTTTCGATGTTCACACGTAAGTCAAAAAATATATGTGCATAAGTTGTAAAGTATACACTTGAATACATGTAACTCATATCTATTGAACCATGAATTTATAATTTTCAAATATGGACACCATCGATAAAAATATTTGTATTAAGCAAATAGCCATGTACGCATACATCAATATATGTCGATATAAGTATAAAATATAGTTACAAAATAGCCATATAGGCTTATGAGAATGCCATATAGGCATTCAATGTCAGATATATCCAATACAAAATATGTACAAAATTGCCATGTAGGCATACAACAAAGGGCTCTGTGCATTCAAAATTAATTTCTCTCCATGCTTAGGTTCAAATGCAATTTTCTTTCCCTTTGTTGGGTGATCCGATGGTGATAAGTGCTGTCACCCATTTTGCTATGCTCGAAGAGTGCTCACCTTCTCCTCTAGTGTTTAGCTTCGGTGAAGTTTCAACTGTTACAATAAGAAGTAAAGACATTAATATATAGAAATTACATTATAAAAATTAATATATTTAACAAAATAATCACTTACGGCCATCTCACGATCACTCTCCTCAATGGAAATATTTGCATGTCGATGCTCAGGCATGCTCAAGCCCTGTATAAACCATCCAAATAGGAATTAAACTATGAATCAATAATGGTTTGATTTTTCACTAGAACTAGTTCATCTATAACAATGAATGTAAATTGAAATTTAGTAATTTGCCTCATACCTCCCCTATCAGAGCCATCGAGGATTGTATAGTGGAGGAAACACCAATATCCATTGCCCTTGTAACATTTGGTGGTGTTTCTATCACCAACATCTGAAATAAAACAACAAATTATTCAATCACAAAAAAGTTACAATAGCGATCCATGTGATGACTTATAATGTATGAGATCTAATGAACAAAATTTTGAGTACAAGTATTAAACAAATATATTTCTGATTATTAGTTATCAAATTTGAAGTAATGCTTTGATTTTGAATGATCTGTGTAATGCAACATAAGGTCAACAATATGAATATAAACTACACAAATCTATTAAACTTAGAATTCATTACTTAAGTTCTCTTTAAATTCTATATTACCTCTGTGAATGTTTGATCAAATCTATTGGCACTCGGAGGTGTTTCCTTGAAACCTCCAATAGTACCTTGTTCAACATCCAAAATCACATATTAAAATACCATTCGTAAAACAATGCTATTAACACATGTAATAAATTTATAATTGTTTACTAACTTTACATACCCCACCGATAGGTGTACTGCAAAAATAAGTAGGTGGATGACTAGTATATCCAGTCTCTACACTGTGAACTTGCAATTTTATTAAAATAATAAAACTAAATTAGTTAATCTTGCATTTCACAATCAAAATTTAATAAATTAAATTCAATGAACATGCTGAATTTTACCTAAGTGTCAATGCCATATGCATCATGCAAAATGTCAGCCATCCTCTCCATCCCTGAAGATGCATATGGATCAGGCTGCATAGTAGCATATGGATCTTGAATAGCACCCTCTTGAGTGTTGGTAGGGTCATATGAACAAGTCACCCTAGAAGATTGACACACATGGGTTCAAAGGCCACCACCTAAAGACTCCCCTGGATGACGCTATACAATAGGGCTAGTATGATGGATGACACTTTAGGTCAAAGTTGTGATCGCCTGCAATGTCTCTATGTCGACACTCTCCTTCACAATGACATGCATCACAATCTGCTCACAAGGCAATGTAGCGAGAGGTCATCTCCCTTGCTGCATAGGATCTGACTGTGCACTGGGCCTATCCTAAGCTGACCCCCCACCTCTCCCCTGGAACTCCCTCATATCAAAATAATTTGAGATTTGGTTCAATACAAACTCATTGTATAGTTTCCAAAGAAAATATTGAGGGACTTTACAATTATTGCACGGTGGGTAATCAAAGACCATATAACATCTTTCATAAAAATGGTTCTTAATCTCTTGGTGGTGACACCAATGAATAAGAAACCTCTTTGCATTGAGGGTAAGATTTTGATTTTTTTTAGGGTCAGTGAATAGAGAGCACAAATCATCTTTAGTAATTTTTAAATCTTTTACTTGTTTATATGATAATTTGTCTACATAATATTCCCTAGCTGTCTGCCTCTATCTTGCCATCCAGATATTTGTTGGGTGATTGCACCTACATTTTTTAACATGTCTTTCAATGAATTTTCTAGAAGCATTCTTTCTATGGTTGAAGCATTTGGATCACTCAACCTACTAATAAGATCCTGAAGTTGTTTTCTATTGTTCTCAATTTCACTCCTCAAGTTTTCTTGAGTGCCAGGAGGGAATTGAGAGAATGGTGGGGGAGGTTGATTTTGTTGTTGAGGATTTACCTCCTCTTCTTGTTGAGGATTTGCAAGATTTCCTACAGATTTTTAAAAAAAAATCAAATCTAACCTAAAACAAACAAAATCAATTTCAAACTAACAAATTCAAAACAAATAGTAAACAATACTTACCTCCTACATCTCTTCATCGTCGTGGCACCATATTTGCAGACAAAATCCAACTGTTCTTGATGAAATTTGCACAAGTCCTTCCTCCTAGAACATGAGCGTGAAATGAGGGTTTTTGGCCGTGGGAAGAGCTAAGAAACAGTGAAAAGAAAATGATACACATTTCACTTTTTTTCTTTTAAAAGCACATAACGCACTCGTGTTATAATGCGAGCGCATTATGTGTTTCCCCATTTTTTCCCATTTGGCCACAAAAGTGCGACCAACTTCATGCACCCACCCATGTTTATTTAGTTTCTTGTCAAGTTTTAAGGGAGTTTTGGATTGTCCAAAGAGGTCAGAATAATCTTGTTAGATTCCTCAAATAGGCAGGTTGCAAAGAATTTGTAATTGTGCCCTTGTGTTTGCATCAAATTTTCACCTAATTTCACTCGGTCCAATATAGCTTGGAGTGATTCGGCGTATTTGGGTGCAAGAGAGGACCATACCTAGCATAAATGTACCCATCCAGATGTGTTGGAATAGTCTGTTTGTTCATACGAATTGCAAAATGAAAGTTGCACCACTTTGTAACTTTACACTGCTTGCATCTGGCAACTTTTCCCTCCACTGAAAAGTCATCACCACAGGAAAATGCCTTCAAGATAGCAAAAACTGAGAGATATTTTTGTAGATGGTCCCAACACAATCCCATAGCCTAACATGGAGAGTCTGTAAGCATCACAGTCTCCAAGAAATAGACCTTCAAAGATTGTTTCCTTTTAGCACTTTGGACTCTTAAGGGAAATCGCTGATTCAATGTAGCTCAGAGTGATTCAACGTATTTGGGTGCAAGAGAGTACCATTCCTAGCATAAACGTACCCATCTAGACATGTTGGAATAATCCGTTTGGTTGTATGAGTTGCAGAATGAAATTTGCACCACTTTGCAACTTTATAGTGCTTGCATCTAGCAACTTTTCCCTCCATTGAAAAGTCATCACCACAGGAAAACACCTTTGAGATAGAAAAAACTGAGAGAGGTTTTTGTAAATGGTGCCAACATGATTCCATAGCCTCAGAAGAAGAGTCTATAAGCATCATGGTCTTCAGGAAATATCCCTTCAAAAATTGTTGCCTTTTAGCACTTTAGACTCTTAAGGGAAATTACCGATCCAATGTAGCTCAGAGTGATTCGGCGTATTTGGGAGCAAGAGAGGAGCATCCCTAGCATAAACGTACCCATCCAGATGTGTTGGAATAGTCCGTTTGGTCGTACGAGTTTCGGAATGAAAGTTGCACCACTTTGCAACTTTACATTGCTTGCATCTGGCAACTTTTTCCTCCAGTGAAAAGTCATCACCACAAGAAAATGCCTTTGAGATAGCAAAAACCAAGAGAGGTTTTTGTAGACGGTCCCAACATAATCCCATAGCCTTGGATGAAGATTCTATAAGCATCACGGTCTCTAAAAAATAGACCTTCAAATATTTTTGCCTTTTAGCACTTTTGACTCTTAAGGGAAATCGTCGGTCCAATATAGCTCGGAGTGATTCAACATATTTGGGTGCAAGCAAGGACCATCCTTAGCATAAACATACCCATCCAGACATGTTGGAATAGTCTGTTTGGTCGTACCAATTGCGAAATGAAAGTTGCACCACTTTGCAACTTTACACTGCTTGCATCTGGCAACTTTTCCCTCCACTAAAAAGTCATCACCACAGCCAAACACCTCTGAGATAGAAAAAAACTGAGAGATTTTTTGTAGATGGTCCCAACATGATCCCATAGCCTTATATGGAGAGTCTATAAGCATCATGGTCTCCAAGAAATAGACCTTCAAAGATTGCTGCCTTTTAGCACTTTAGACTCTTAAGGGAAACTAGTGGGAAACATAGTTAACTTCTTCACAAAAGATTGCTTGTTGGATTGAATGCGGAATGTGACACAACTTTCTTTAAAAAAAAAAAAATCAACATCATTGAACTAAGAATTTATCACACATCTCCTAAGAAAAAAAGGAGTACCATAAACTAAAACACATTACACTTCGGTTCTAACTAACTTGATGTACTCTTCAACATCTCTCCTCTAAAAGTGACCTCTAAATCACTTCAAACACCTTAACTACCCTAAAAGTGACCTCTAAATCACTTCAAACACCTTAACTACCTCATTCTTATTCATTTTTTTTGCAAACAAGCATTTTCATTCCAAGAGGCTTAGCTTTCATGTTTGCTTTCAAAGAAAAATCTTCCTATGCCACTGTTACACTACACAGGCAAACCAAGTTTTGTATTGTGGACCTATATTAAGCTACCACTCTCAAGTACCAATGTAACAATGATACAAAATAACTTTGAGACTGCAAGAAGACATCTGATAACTCTTGAGTGTACTAAAAGAATTCTTATGATTTTTGAAGAATGCTGATAACTCTAATCAGTTGTCTTATTTTTTCAATATCATACAAATTGAACCCTGGCATCAATAGACTTTGTATATCAAGCTACCACAATTCAACTTTCAATGATGAATATTTATCATGCATGTTTTAAATGACATTCAAGTTTATAGTGGTTTTTTTTGTTTATATGATGTTATGTGATATTCTAATCGTAATTCATGCTTCTAGGTTGCACATCTATATATATATTATTTTTACATTTTTTCTCCATTGTTCAACCCCTACACTACAAGTAAATGGTTACATAGCATGTGGAATGAGGGGGCAATAGGCTTGAGTCCCCTTTAAAGTTTGTTTGAGTGCTTTCTTTTCATTTTTTGTGAGTTTTGTGCCAAGTTTCCTCAAAGAAATATGGTCTCATAAAATTCCATGATAAGTTAATGCAATTGATAGTTGCTCCTAGTTATTAGTTATGTAATGTGAAGCAATTGCATAACTACTTAGGTTGACTTTGTAAAAACTATATTGTTATTGAATTTTTTTCATCTATTAGCATCTAGTTGTTACTTATGCAATGTGAAGTAATGCTTTGAGTTTGAAAGATGTGCAATGCAATGCAATCAACAATATGAATATAAACTATATAATATTTAACCATTCTTTTTATGCTATTATACATTGATATTTAACCATTGCTCACTTGATTAAATTTTCAAAGAGTTTAATCATGCACATTAGGAGGAAATTAAATTCCAATTGTCAACTTCTATATATATCAAAATATCCCATAATCAAGTGTATGTCCATATACAAAAATGGCATCAATGCCAACTCAAACAAAGTTTTACAATATGTGGCACATGCCATCTCGGTATCTATTCAAAATTTACATGCCAAAATGTCTATCTCATCCTAAACTACTAGTGGATCATCAAAATGTAGCCTCTTTTAAGCACTTGTTGGCTCTAAAGGTAGCTGCACAAGAAAAAGTCAAACAACAATTGAGATTAGTTATACTATATAATTTAAAATTAAATAATTGACATAAAAATCAATGCACATTGAATTATAATTGAACTCTAAAATTGAAATCTTGATTACCTGAAATATATGTCTCTTCGAAGGGTCAGGAGTCCTAGAATATACCCCTCTCAAAGAACTAACCACACCAAATTTTGTAGCATTAATCTATATATGTGAACAAAAACATGAAATTGATCCAAGTTAGCATAGAATTTTCAGTAAAAAGAACATATTTACCAAGCACAAAATAAAATAAACACATTCATCTTTAGGTGTTTCGACACCTCCTCCTCAAGGTGTTTCAACAGCTCCTCCTTCAGGTGTTCGAATACCTATTCCTTCAAGTGTTGTGGCACTTATCAACAATTATGTATAGCTCACAACCGCCTGTACATAAAAAATGACAAGTACATATGAAACTACGAATCTATGTCAATGTATGCATAATCAATAAAATTTCTTATAAATCTTAATTCAATCAAATTTGAGTTCAATTACTTTTCCCTTATCTAACATTGTGCATCCAAAGTCTAGAGAGCATCACACCTCACTCGCACTAGGTGTTTCCTACAAGCAGAGAATAAGATAAACATATAAGTTAATATATAATTTTATTAATGAAAATTCAAATGACAATCAAGTATAGAGTAAAAAAATGTAAATGAGTGAGTGTGAAAATACATACTGTGTGCATCTTAAGGCCAAATGAAATGGCCCTAAGAGTGCTATCAGTCACCCATGTGAGCTCCTCCTCAAACATTAACTATTAAATAGACCATGTAAATAAATATTAGTACTTGATACTATCTCTTATTAATATTCATTTTCAAAAAAATGCAAGTTATGAATTTACACCTTAAATGTTACCTGTGTAACTACTCCAATGTCCAACTCTCTAGCAGGAGAGGACTTTATAAGGTGTGCTCCACTCCCTTGCATGTGATCTGCTATAATCTTCACATCCTGGATGTCATAATAAGAAGTGTCTAATGGTTTCTCAGGAGGCTGTACAATAGGACCCAAGCATATTTGCTAGCACATATTGAAAATGTGTGGCACACAAATATGTGGACCCGAGGAGGATGATGCAGCAACACTGGATCCATCACCAAGATCACCAAACTATGGCTAACCTACTAAAGAAGCATGGGAAATGAAAAGAACACTCAAAGAGTGAATGGCCTAGATAGTTTGTGTAGCTGCATCCTCCATAATATCTGTATGTTGTACTAGAGGTGGCGGAGGAAGGGGAGGATGGGGAACATGTGGGCACCTGACTACTCTAGCTGCCCCTGTCCTATCCTGGGGCATACCTCCACCAATGCCTTGGAAGGGTTTAATGTCAAAGTAATTGACATGATTCCCTAACAAAAACTTAGCATATTTTTTTTAATAAAGTAAAAAGGTACATCAAGATTATTGTTGGGTGGTTTATCAAAAAGCATACACCAACGATCCCAAAAGTTATCTACTATGCCCCTATGTGTGCACCATTTTATAGAAATTTTTGGTTTGTTCACATTAACTAGCAAACCAGTGCTAGGGTTAATAAATAAAGAGGCTATTTGGGCATTTGTTATTTGGAGATCTTTCACATCATCATAATACAATCCACATGCATAATATTGCATCATGTTTTCTCACCACGAATGAAAGGCATTATGTTGGGTTGAGAGGGTTTCTACATTTGTAATTATTCCTATCACTATGGTTGACATACAGGATAATCAATGGATTTTCTTATAAAAATCACAAATGCCCCTCAATTGCTCCAATTTTCCATGAATTAAGTGTTCAATTGATGGCTGCGGAGGTGGTGGAGCATTTGGCATTTCTGCATTTTGATTCTCAATTGGTGGATTTTCATTCTCAACTGGTGGAATTTGTGCATTCTCATTCTCGGCAGCCATAATGCCTGATTAAAGTTAAAAAAAATTAATCTAATTAAAATTAGACAATATAAATGAAAATATTATAAAAATACCCTAGTTTTTTTTTTTTAAAACCCTACTTTTTAACAAAAATCTATAAAATTCTCTAATTTTTAATACAAATACATAAGAAACACTATTTTTAAATCAAAATCCATAAAAAGCATTCATTTTTTTTATCAAAATCCATTCTAAACTCAATTGTTTCATAAAAATTCAATCAAAAACCCTATTTTGAAAAAAATCCACAAAAATTTTTATCAAAATCCATTTTAAATTAAATTTTTCATAAAAATTCAATCCAAAACCCTATTGTGAAAAAATCCACAAAAAATTCATTTTTTTAATCAAAATCCATTCTAAACTCAAAATTTTCATAAAAATTGAATCAAAAACCCTATTTTTAAAGAAAATCCACAAAAAACCATATGAAATTATTCAAATAAAAATAAAAAAACTTACCTTCTCAAATTGAATTTTGGCCAAATCGGATATCTGTTACGCAAAAAATCAATTCATTGTACGCCCATGGGTTGTTCACTGTGAAATAACTTAAAAACAACGACTGATTTTTTTATATATGCTTTTTGCAAATCATATATCCAATTTGTAAAACTAGATTTGGTGTTTGGTATGGTGACACCCAAGCCTAAAAAAAGTCAACATGTTCTTTTCACATTTTTCGGTTGATAAAAGATGTGTTTTTTTCCTCATTGCCACTTTTTGGCCCACCATGATCCTGCATATACCCAACATCATGTTTCCTTTTGTTTAAATTAGGAACATAACTTAATTAATGGGTTGAGGAACACCATGTATTTTGTATGTGATGAATAGTAGGCATATACTCTCCCCTTAACTGGGTGATCCAAAAATCTAGATCCATTCTTGTTTATGTGCAAGTGTAAGTGGAGTATATGGCATGAGTTCTCTCTTTATTCATTTGAAATAAATATTGATCGAACTATGGGTATAATTCCTTGATTTTTTTTATCCTAGAGGGTCTTCCTTGTGGGAAAAAGTAATCACCCAAGGGAACGACCCAAGTTGTTAACATGCTAAAGCCAAGTGACTTTCCAACCAGGATATAAATGTGGATACTTAAGGAAAGTTCAAGTATCACATAGATGGCTCCAATGAAATGGATCAAAAGGGACTCTCACCACATGGGTCATTTCCTATGAACAAAATGTCTAAATTAAAATCCTTGTAGTTTTTCCAAAATCCTTTATCTATTCTTTGGTGGAGCAACAGTCATTGCCAATGCATCCACATTCTCACAATTTTTAGTAGAGGTGATCAGTTCACCATGGGAGTTTCATGGGGACTAGAAGCTTGGTTGGCTTGAGAAGATAGTTCACTGTAAGGGGGAGCCCATGCAACCAAGCTTCTAAATTCATTCGCTAAAGATAGTGCGGTTGGGGTAAAACCTACATGGAATCTAAAAGAATACAGTCTTACATAGCCTTAGGAGTGTATATTCTTATTGATGTGTCTTCAAGATGAAACTCAAACAAAACACCATAAAAAATGTTACAAGTGAAAACCTTGATTCAGAACTACATTCATTGAGGTAGACAAGTCAATAACTTAGGTCCATCCATCTTCATAAAATCAGTCTTTTCAATAGTGTTCCAACTTTCCTTAGGAAAAACAAAGTTAGAATACGTGGTTTACACAATGATTTCACGAAAGGTCAAGATTAGAAAACTGAAGATCAAACCTCTTAGTCCAAAACAACATAAAAAATCTTTGTCAATGCTCTACGACTTTAGAGAAAGGTTAACCTTCAATTTTTAAAAGAGAGCTTGCAAAACAATCTAGAGTTATACATGATATACTATTGTCAAAATCCAAGACTTTTCCAACATTTTGAGTACCTTAATTACACATCTTGAATCAAAACTCTGATTCCAAGATCATTCCTTAGATACCTTAGAATTCTAAACATTGTCGAAACAGACCTATAAAAGTGGAACTTTGCAAACTAAACGTACATATAAACATTTCAAGGTGCCTAAATCATAATTATCCATCACATATTTGTTTGTACAACCTAGTTTCATCTTCGGGATTTTTCATCCTTTAATCACGAAACTAGGTCATGCAATGAAATAAAACTTAGTCTAATCAATAGAATTTGTCATTCTATTTGACTTAGTTATAATCCTTGGCACTATTTCAAACCTAGATCAAAGCTTAGTCTAAATCATAACATTTGTATTCTTGTCCAAACAAGATCACAAAAGAGGAGACTCAAAGACAAGGAACTTAGAACACCCAACTTTGAAATGGAAAACATAGGAAGTTTGAGTAGCAAAACTTTCAATATCGAAACTCCCAACATTGAGATTCCTGAAATTTAACCTCAAAATAGTGAGATTCCCAGCAACATGGTTGATGTAGAAGAAATCTATATTCTTGGACTCAACAACACTCAAGGGGAAGAAATAAATGATGAGGATATCCAACAAGCATTCGAACAAGACCCCAACTTCCATAAGTTTTTGGAAAATATTTTTGAAAAAGATGGGGAAAAATACCTATTAATGTTAGCCAATCAAGGAGTCAAACTTCCCCCTAATTTTGATATCAACATCTTAAAAGTACCTCTCCAAAAGCTTGAAAAGGAAACAAAACAAATTCTCACCAAATGAAGAACCTTCAACAACAAGTTTCTAGATATACAAAGGGGAACTTGGAAATGATACTTGATCGAGGAAATTTGTCCTTATCCCTTTAATCCATCCATCAACATGATTCCTTTCCCTAAACATAGTGAATTTCCAAAGTATGATAAATACAATGGTACAACTGATCCATTAGATCATGTAAGGGAATTTTGAACCATGAGTCTAGAATTTGTGCATGAGGAAACTTATTTGATGAGACCATTTCCATGAAGTCTAGGAGGAACATGGATTGAATGGTTTTCAAAGATTACACCCCCCATCAACACATTTTAAGAGTTGGTCAATAGATTTCTAACTCAATACTCTTACAACATCCAACAAGATATTACCATGAAAGAACTTTGCAACTTGAAATAGAAAAAGGGTGAGTCCTTCCTCATTTTCTTGCAAAAATGGAGGAGATTGTTTGCAAGGTATTCTCATCCTGTGCTCAAAAAGGAAAAGATAGAGATATTCAAAGACAACTTAAATGATGAGATGAGTTATAGATTGGAATTAAAATGCCCCTATACCTTCAAAAAATTGATTGAAAATAGAATTAAAATTGAAGAAGCCTTAATCAAAAGAGGGGTCATTAAAGTATACAATGAAAACAACTCATCCACTTCCTCTAACAACTACAACAGTGGGGACAAACCTAAATTTTGGTAAGGAAACAAGAATGTGGGTACCAATGAGGTCATAGCTGAAAATCAAAATACAAATTAAACCTGTATTCAACCTAATGGCAGCTACTACCAAGACTAATTAGACCAATAATCCTCCCAACACTCCAAATGTTAACCAAAACAACAATCAAACTAATCTGGGGACTAAAACAACACCATTTCCAAAACCTTCCAATCAATGGAAATTCACACCATTGGTACAATCCTTAGATTCTGCCTTAAAGGAACTTAATGAGGCTAAGCTTATCATAGTGCTAGAAGCATGAAATTGGGATCCACAAGTCAAACCCTTTTGGTGGAACGATGCCCATTATTCTGATTATCATCAAAACAAAGGTCATATGACAAAAGATTGTTAGAAATTAAAACACACAATCCAAGATCTCATTAATAACAAAAAGATACACATTGAAGGACCTCAAACAAACAATCATTAGGGATTGTTCAAGAACCCTTTACCCAATTATGAAAAGGGAGAGTCCTTTGCATCGAATATGAAAGGAAAGAATATAAACTATGTTTATGATTCTACCATTCATTATATTGAGATGGTTGAAAATTCCATCCAAGACAGTGAAATCAGAAGCCAAGGGAAGGATGCCACTACTGAAACCCAACACAATGATGACACCATCTCACATCAAATCAATGACCTTGTACCTAGAAATCTGAACACTAACATTGACATGAATGAAAATTGAGTTAACATCATCAAAATCACAAATGATCAAGACAATACACCTATCAATGTGATTTCAAGAGGACAAGCCAAGGTAACATTGAAAGGAGCTACCCCTTCAACATCCAAAATGACTATTTTTCCTATAACTCAATATAAGATCATTGATTAGTTACTAAAGATACCCACTCAAATATCCATACTGGAACTTCTCAATATTTCATCGACACACAAGGAAATCCTAGAATAAGCTTTAGTTGCCACCATAGTACCAAACAATTTGGAAGTCTGTGCATTCAAAGATATGGTGGGATATTTTACTACACCTCATTGCTTATCATTCTCTAAACATGATGATGCATCCACCACTCATCCACATAACGATGCTATCCACTTTGAAGTCCTAATCCATAAACATCATGTCAAACATGTCCTTATAGATGGAGGGGTAGGCATAAATATTTGTACTCTCAAGCTTGTTCATGGATTAGGATATTCTAAAAATGTTATTGATCCTCGAAGGAAAATCACCATAAAACCATATGACGATGAAGAAAGATCCTCCCAAGGATTGATCATCTTACCCATTTAAGTGTGACCAATCATCAAAGACATAGTGTGTTAGGTGTTAGACAAGGAATTGACATATAACCTACTCTTGGGATGACCATGGATTCATGAAATGCAAGTGGTACCATCAACCTATCATCAGTTCCTAAAATTTCATTTCAATGGACAAGAGGTCACCATTGCTATAGATTCTAACAATCCCCAATATTTCAATGCACTTAGAACAATTCAAGATACCTTTGTACCACATAATAGAGAAGTCATCATCTCTGATCCATCAAACAAAGAAAGTCCAGTGGGTTCTTCATTAAGACAATATGAGGAAAAGGCTCAATCAAAAGACAAAGTAGTTGTTGACTCTATTTCATGCAACAATGGAAGTCAGCTTGATTCCTTATTAAAAAAGTTGGAAAAGATCCAAATAAAAGACAAGGGCATGGGGGAATAATCATTGGAGAAATCTTCATACTTATCACACTTTTCATCTTCTCCTAAGTCACATGGAAAACCATCCACCTCAAAACAACAATCTTTACAACCCATCATGCTCTTTGATGGGAAGTTTATAAAAGAAAGCACTGAATCAGAGGAATAAGAAGACAAGTATATCTTGAACTAGTTATACAAAGATGAAGAACCTTCACAGGTATCAATGTCCAATATATGCATAGGTAACTATGGTAAAGGTCAGACAATCCTAACAAAAATGGGTTATGAGGGAAATGGTCCTTAGGGTAAAAGAAAGGAAGGCATCAGTGAACCAATACAACTCATCACAATGAATCCCAAAGAAAAAACATGACTAGGATACAGGGAAGATTCAAAAGAGGAAGCTACTCAGAGCTATCGAAAGAATATTACAAATGTAGGCTAGTGAGGATCATGAAACTAATTCCAATGAATATGAATGGGACTCCCTCTCTAAGGAATCTTGCCATGACAAAGAGATTGATGTAATAAAAAATTCTAAACCAATATGTATGAAAGGAAAAAGTTCTGGTTCTAGACCCCTTGAATATGGATCATAGTATGTCATTGACTCAAGTGAAGATGATCATTATTTGAGTGAGATAAACACATTGGAAGAGAGTAACATCTTAGACGTCATTGGAAAATTTGACAACATGGCTATCCTAATGCTTACACCTTATGACCTTGGCCAATCTAATGATTCCTTGTCCTTAATTCATCCTAAACTAATTCATTGGGATCAAAATGAGCTACTTGACATACCCACCTTTTCAAACGATGATTCCCTCATGAACTTCCTATGTTCCGGTAATCCTAACACATGTTCTACCATTGAATCTTATAATGAAGCTCCTGATGAAGGGAGTGTCAAACCTTTCAGCTGCAAAATGAAACATAAAATAAATGAGTCTAATAGTGAAAACCATCTGATGACACTATTAAATAAGGAAAAAGTAAAATAGTGTATCTCAAGGTGAAAACCTCCCTAAGGCACCAAGAGATGGAAGGTTGGACACTCTCCCAAAACACTATCAAGAGACATCTTCAGTAGTAATAGAACCTACACAATCCATCAATGTTGGTACAACCAAAATAGTGAAGACCCTGTGTTTAGCAGAATCCATAATAGAAGAGGAGAAACCTCATTTCACCAAATTATTTGAGGAGAGGCAAATCAAATTTGCTTGGTCATATGCTGATATGCCATGCATAGATCCATAACTCATTATGCATCATTTATTATTAGCACCTAGTGTAAAACTGGTAAAGAGAAAAATGAGAAAGATGCATCCACATATTGCCCTTCTGGTAAAAGCTGAGTTGAAAAAGCTATTAGATGTAGGATTTATAAGATCTATTGACTATGTCGAGTGGATATAAAACATTTTTCTATTATCCAAATCAGATAAGAGCATCAGGATATGCACAGACTTGCTGAGTGGATATCAAACATTGTTTTGGTATCCAAATCAGATAAGAGCATCAAGATATGCACAAACTTTAGGGATCTTAACAAAGCCTATCCAAAAGATGATTTTCCTCTACCAAACATTGATCTGATTGTAAACTTGACTGCTGGGCACAAAATTTTATCACTTATGGATGGATTTTTAGGATACAACCAAATAAAGATAACACCTGAAGATCAAGATAAAATAGCCTTCACATGTCTTTGGGGCACTTTTTGCTGGAATGTGATGCCTTTTGGGTTGAAAAATACTGGAGCTACATATCAGAGAGCTATGACTACCATCTTCCATGACATGATGCATAATTTTATGGAAGACTAGGTAGATAATCTGTTGGAAAAATCCAACACTAGAGGACACTAAGAGATTCTAGACAAAATCTTCACAAAATTGGAGAATTTCAAGGTGAGGTTAAATCACAAGAAATGTGTGTTCGGTGTAACATCAGCTAACATTTTGGGATACATTGTCTTAGCTAAAGGCATTAAGGTGGATCTTTCAAAGGTCAAAGCCATCATGGAAATGCCTCCTCCTAAAAACATTAGTCAACTCAAATCATTACAAGGATGGTTCTAGTCCATTAGAAGATTTATTGCATAACTAGCTGATAAAACTCATCCTTTCAACCACTTATTACACAAGAATGTCTCTTTCAAGTGGGATGACAAATGTGAAGCTACCTTCAGTCAACTAAAACAATACCTAATGATACCACTAGTTAAGCGAAATCCACTATTATTATATATTGCAACAACCAAGATATCTTTGGGAGCCTTACTAGCACATGAAGATTCTATAGGAAAGGAGAGAGCCATCTATTATATCAACAAAACTTTAAATGGTTGTGAGATCAATTACACCTCTATTGAGAAATCTTGCTTAGTGGTTGTATTTTCTACACAATAATTAAGGAATTACATGCTGACTCACACCATCAAACTCATTGCCAAAATTGACCTATTAAAGTACTTACTTAGAAAAGTTTCTTTAATAGGGAGGTTAGCCAAGTGGGTCATGATATTAAGTGAGTTTGACATCTAGTACATGGACAGGAAAGCAATTAAAGGTCAAGCCATTGTAGATCAACTAGCTGAAGCACCATTGTCAGATAACAATCCAATGAACATTGAATTCCTTGATAATGATATCCTAACCATATCTACACAACAATGGCTGCTATACTTTGATGGCTCTTATACACAACATGGATCAAGTGCAGGAATCTTGTTTGTCTCTCTGCAAGGATAAAAAATTCCTAAATCCTATAGATTAATGTTCCCTTGCACCAACAACATAGCTGAATATGAAGCATTGATCATTGGAATCAAGATAGTTGTTGAATGGAAAATCACAAAATTGATAGTCCATGGTGACTCACAACTGGTCATCAACCAAGTCAACGATGATTATCAAACAAAGGATGACAAGTTTCTGCCCTTCAAGAGGATGGTGGATGATTTCAAAAAGTACTTGTTGAGATCAAGTTTGCACAAGTTCCTATAATAGAAAAGAAAGCTGCAAATGCAATGGCTACCATTGCTTCTCTCTTGCAGATACTTGAATAACAAAAACATTATGAATTCATGGTGGAACAAGTGTACAACCTAGCTTATGAAAATCTAAAATCCCAAGTGATATGCCATATTGTCGACCCTCAAATTTCCCTCTATGGAAATATCCATACCTACTTGCAAGACAATACCATTCCCATTAACTTATCTCGAAACCAAAAATGAAACTTCATTCGAAAAGCAGCTCGCCACACCCTAATAGTTGATGTACATTATCAATGAGCTTTTGATGGTACTCTTCTTCAGTGTCCAGAATGTAACGAAACTGAAATTTCTTTACAACAAGTTCATGAAGCTATCTATGGCACACATTCAAGTGGCTTAACCTTAGTTGAGAAATTGTTACAATTGGGGTATTACTAGCTGAACATGGAGAAAGCGTCATTTCAATACATCAAAAGGTGTTCCAAATGTCAAATTCACAAAAACTTGATACTTGCATCAGCACAAGATTTGCATCCTTGCACAGCTACATGGCCTTTTTTCCAGTGGGGTTTGGACCTTGTAGGTAAGATTCACCCCTCTTCCTCCAATGGACATAAGTTTATAATTAAATCCATAAAATACTTCACCAAGTGGATTGAATTTGTTCCTCTAATCAACATCACCGAGAAATAAATCTCATCATTCATCCTAAATTATCTCATCTATCGGTATGGTGTTCCTCAATATATCATTACATACAATGGTCGACCCTTTAAGAATCAAGATGTTCAAGAACGCTGTGAAAGATTCCATATCCAACATCATTTTTCTACACCTTACTATCCCTAAGGGAATGGCCAAGTAGAGGCTTCAAACAAGACTATCCTAAATATTTTGAAGAAACCATCAATGAAGTTGGACATGATTGGCATGTTCCACTAAACCTGACATTGTGGGCTTATAGAACTAGTATCTGTACCTCAATAGGAGCAACACCCTATTCTATTGTCTATGGATCAGAAGCTATCCTACCTACTGAGGTTGAGATACCATCCCTATGTGTGTCACTTAAAGGGATGATTTCATACGAGGATTACAAAGTATATAGGCTACAAGAATTAGAACTATTGGATGAATGCTAACAACATGCAGTTGATCACCTAAAATATTATCAACAAAGGATATCTAGGAGCTAAAATCATAGAGTAATACCTATAGCATTTTAGGTGGGTGACTTAGTCTTAAAAGAAAATCCCTGTAATCAACAAGATCAAGAGCACAAAGGGAAATTTGAACCTAACTGGTTGGGTCCCTTTGTTATAGTATTAGTCTTTGGATTAGGAGCATATCAATTATCCACATCAAAAGGGGATATGTTTGATGAACCCATCAATAGCTTGTATGATCTCAAAAGGTTTTACATCTAGCTCATTAGTGCATTGGTAAAGATCTTGGAAAAATACCAAAAAAAAAATCAGAAAAAGGATTGAAAAATAGTAAAGAAAAAAAGATTGTCCTCTAGTGAAAACCACTTCAATGGCACTTTGGGCAAGTAGCTTGGTGAAAACCTTGAAAACAGGTGCCTTGTGTAAAATAAGCACCCTCCATCTATCTTGGGCTACGTGGCTTGCTCCGCATCATTCATCCATCATGCTTTCATCTCTACATTTGTCACACTTCCATGTTCACACCATAGCTTGATCCAATGTTTGTATCATGGTATCTCCTAGCATTACTCGGCCCATTCTAAAATTTAGTTTTTCTTATCGTATCACACTAGGGGCATGTCCTTCATTGGATTTATTTCTTGTACATTCTCAAGGTCACAAAATTGAAAATCCCAAAAACATTCAAAACATTTCAAAATCCAAAAATATTCAAAACATATCAAAATCCATAAATAGGTCAAAAGGTCAAAAAGTCAAAAACATGGTCATTATTCAAACTACGTCTCTGAGTTTTGAACATAGGCAAGGGTGACCTTTGATTGTCCCTCGAGACATTTAGGTCAATCTTTTAGGTTTATGCTATGTTCATATTTTTTTCTTGTAAATCTTGGTTGTGTCATCAATCGAACTATGTGGTCTCTACATATATAATATAGGTTAGGCTAATTTGTTGATCAGCCCCGAGGCCCCTAGGAGGGTATGTGCAAGATCATGATGGGCCAAAAAGTGGCAATATGATGGATATGTGGATGACAACTATTTTTTTACCCAAAATTGATGAAATGAAAAGGGTTTTTAAAGAATATTCTCAGCTTTCCACTAATATAAATTATGCTTTACTTTGAATTTAATAGGTAATTATTATTAATTTTCTATTCAAATTACGACTAAGGTCCTAATTGATAAGTTGATTGAAAAACATGCATATATTTCAAATGGTATCACATTCTATGCTTTGCATACTATAGGTTTAAAAAAAGAAAAATTGAATTTCATGAAGTTTTGACCAAGTTAAGGTGGTCAGACATACGAGTTTTTTATATTTTTTAAAAAGTTGTAATAAAAAATTCATAATTAATTATTTACTTGGAAAAAAATTACAAAAAACATGCATCACATTGGGGCATGAGTCCTCTACTTATATCTAAAATATTATAAAAAATATTATCATTTTATTGTGGTTAGGGTGGTCCAGGACAAACACCTACTTCTTATTTTTTCCCTAAAATTTAAGTACCCACTTTGCATTGAAATTTCAAATTTTCACCAAATAGATTTTTTTCTTTTTTAAAAAAACCTAGTAGTTGAGAAACTAAATTCAATTTTCTATAGATTCTATTCTTACATATTTTTCAAATAATATAGATAAATTATTCAAATGCTTACATCAAGTTGCCTAACTCTAATTTTTCTGAATTTTTTTCCATTTAAGGGCCTATTTTTTTCATGATGATCCTGCACATATCAAAGATAGGTCTTTAGGTTACGTATTGGTTGTCATGGTCATGTATCATCCTATACTAGGGGAAAAATCCTACACTCACTAGGGGCAAATAAACTTTGAGCTTGAACCAACAGGAAAACAGTCATCAGATAGACGTTACAAACACAAACTTCAAATGGATGATGATATTTCTGAATCAAGGGTTTATCATGTTAAACAAGAAAGTTCAAATTGTTCTACTTTGATTTTTGATATCATATCTCTCAAGTCCTCGATGATGTATCATACTAGAGGAGCAAGGAAGGAGTATGATTTTTCTTTGTTTGTTGTCTGTGAGTTTATCATTATTACTATGAAAGTTGTCGCTAGATGTGTGCTAGAAATTATCACTGATGACATTTTGAATTTGCATAGGAAAAATATTAACTCTTGTTTGTTTACGCAAGTCATGCTTAGGTCATCTCAGTTTAATTATACTTAGATGCTTGTGTTAACTTGAAATTTTAAAACATCATGAAAGTAGTACTCAGGTCATCTTGGTCTAAAATATTCCATTGATGCTTGTACTCACTATCAACATTTTAAAGGCCCAATGATGATAAAAAGCACAAAAAATTGGTTAATATAAATGAAAACTTTTGAAAATGAGATTTACATAGTTAAGTTAGACTGCATTCATGTTAGTATTGCATGTGTATATATGGGGTTTTTCAATGCTAAAACAATTTCACAATGGTGTCATCTCTATTATTAATGGATTGAGTACAATGGACATTAACCAAAAAACACATCATTCTCATTTAGTTGCATCATCATTTGCATTTCTTAGAAAACATTCTCATATCATTTACATTCATACATTCCATCATAATATTTGTC
This sequence comes from Sequoia sempervirens, assembly GCA_007258455.2. Lineage (NCBI taxonomy): Eukaryota > Viridiplantae > Streptophyta > Pinopsida > Cupressales > Cupressaceae > Sequoia > Sequoia sempervirens. The sequence continues at coordinate 113,719,993 of VDFB02086081.1, forward strand.
TCAGAAAATACAAAAGAAAATAACAAAGGACATACATTGCATATCATTTTCAACATCAAAATCATGTCATCCACTATACTTAAATAAGTGAGTCTCTTCAAATTTCCAAGAAAGTTGGGAAATATGTTAGAGTTATGAAGCTTAAAAAAATCAATCTACTGTAGTCTTCCCACAACTTTTGGAAGTTGGAAAAACTCACTTACCTAAGCTTAAGGCCTTGAACATGTGAAGTCATGTGCACTCAATCATTTGCATTACACATATTTAATCACATCACATTGCATAATCATAAATAAATTCATCACATCACCTAATCATTATCATCACATAGAAATTAAATAAATTTACAACATTGCATATCATAATAGGGAAATCAAGTGCATATCAACATTTAGATCATAATCACCATTGCATATCATATATCATCAAAAATGTCATAATGTCCACGCGTACAAGGATATCCAAAAGGGCATTGTATCATGGGAACCACATCCTCAATCTCACAAAAGGTGTATACACAATGACCAAAGAACATCACAAAATGCTATGTCAAGATCCCACCAGATGCTACTGCTCTCATGGAACTAGTACCTCCTCTACTCGACGAACCTGCACCTACATCTCTCCTATCTCTAGGAAATGGCTATGTGACACCCATGCTCACAGTCCAAGAATGAGATCTGCTAGAATGATATTATACAAAACTCTCTCGTCGCTCAGGAGGAACCAACTCATGATATTTACCTATGTAAAGTTGTAACTCCTAAGAAATGGGCCAGATCTCTCTGAAGAAATTTGTTGTACCTACAGATGGTGTCGTCTGTTGTATCCTCTTGGAAATGGCCTTGACCTACTCTATACGATCTCTAAAGGCATCCCTCTCTGAAGTAATTATGATCATCTATGCCTGCAAATGATGTATCTATTACCTATCTGTCCCTCTATTAGTCCTAAAATTATCAATCTGTGCTTAACACTGCCCTAACTCATCCTGAAGGGACACAATCTATGCTCAAGCCTATGCTATCTCGCTCTAAGATGATTGAAACTCTACCTACAAAGCCACTATATTTGTTGACTACTGATGTGAGGGTATCCCAATCTGAATATGGGGAAGCACTGCCTGAACTATGGTAACGCTCCTCCTACACCTTAGAACTAAAAAATCTAAGGGATGACTTTCATCTGCACCATCATCACTCTCCCCACCACCCACTACACCACCATCACTCTCCCCACCACCCTCTGCACCACCATCACCTCTACAACCACCCTTTGCACCACCATCATCACCTCTGAAAACACCCTCCCCACCATCATCACCACCCTCATCATCTCCTCCCTCTCCATCAACTGGCGGTACTGGCTCCTCTAGATGAGTAAATATAGGAAAGGGATGTGTGTGGAAGAACTCTAAATAATCCTCAGTCATCCCAACATCTATAATAGATGGAACATAATCCCATAAACCTGGGGTCAAGGTATAGTAATTTGTACAAGTTGCCTCATATAATACACATGGGCCCCACTCTAAAAGATCCTACCATTGTCGTGCATAATGGGAAACTCCTAGGGGCATCCCCTGAACCTATCCAAAATGTTGACATACTCACAGATACGGGTAGCTCTCAAGCATGACATATGTCTGCCCAATCAGATAGCAGGATAACAACATATATGGCATCTCCAGCTGATCCTCTAGCCACTGCTCACAATCCAAGTACGGTTGCCATGTGACAGTATCCAAGTAATCTAGAACACACCTCCAATAGGAAACCTTTCCTAGCTTATGCTGGACATGTGGACCACTATAACTGAAAATATAGGGTCTCCTGGGTGGTCGATGTCTCTCTCCCATGGGCCAAGTGATGGCTATATGCTCCCATGCCTAGGTCTTTAGTAATGTGATGCCACATGATAGGCTCGTCACCCCGTAATAGACAAAATCATGCAAATATTGATCTAAGTGGGCTAACATACATGAGCCCCAGGCATACCTCATCCCATCAAGTGTCATCTGTGATAGTACACGACCCCAACCTGATGAAAATCCCTTTGACCTATGATCAGGACAAAGGAATCCACCAATGATTCTAGAAAACACACACGACAAAGGATCTTATCTGCTAATCATCTTTGTCTAAGGGATCCATTGGCCCATAACATGATCATCTCGACATAATATCTACAATGCAATTATCCCACCCTGCTCTATCTTATCATACACTACTATCTCTCCCATCACTGGGATCTATAGAATACGATAAACATCTTCTAGAGTCATGCTCATCTCTCTAGTCAGTAAATGAAACATATTATGATCACTGTGTCATCTCTCTAACAATGTTGTCAACAAACCTCTATTGATTCTATATGGTTGAATATCTAACAAGGTAGTCAACCCACAATGGGAGATAATCTCTAGGTCAGCTAAGGACAACCAACAGACCATGTTCCAAGTCTTTAGGAATCACTCCCAAGATTGGAGTACATCTCCATCTCCCTAATCATGAACACAAATTAGTCAATCAATTTCATGTTCAATCCAGATTATCAGTCAATCAAGCTAATGTTCATTCATTCAAATCAAATCAATCAAAAAAATCAACATCTTAATCAATCAAGCCATCATTCCTCACCTATCATGAGGATGATCTGCTATCAATCAACCCATCGTTCCTTGCCTATTGTGAGGAAAATCTGCTATCAATCCTCCCATCGTTCCTTGCCTATCATGAGGAGGATCTGCTATCAATCTTACCATCGTTCCTCATCTATCATGAGGACAATATTCTATCAATCAAACCATCATTCCTCGCCTATCATGAGGACAATTTTCTATCAATCCTACCATCATTCCTCACCTATCATGAGGATGATATGCTATCAATCCTATTATCGTTCCTTTCCTATCATGAGGTCGATACAACACTAATTATATCATTTGATTCTCGCCTATCATGAGATCAAATCATCATGCAAAACATCAATCAAACACTACACATACCACAGTCTAACTAAAATCAATCCAAAACATGATAAACCAATGACTCCTAGGCTTCAAGGACATCTTGCGAACATCTCCTTGGGGAATTTTCACAATCACACCCCGCAAAACGGGTCAAATGACAAGCTAAAACACCTCAAATCAACAAGGATGAAATCTTTCCAAGGAAACAAGAGGCACCATTTAGGACCCCAAAAGCACCAAACTAGAGTTTGTAACCAAAAGAAAGGTTTTCAAGGCTTACAAGAGGCACCACTTGGGACCCCAAAGGCTCCAAAATAGAGTATAACATCAAAAACCTTCATTTTCAAGCTTGCAAGAGGTGCCACTTGGGACACCAAAGGTTCCAAAATAGTGTTGGAGGCCAAAAAAATGAATTTCAAGCTTGCAAGAGGTGCCATTTGGGACCCCAAAGGTGCCAAAACTTTCAAAACACCCAAAACATGCATTTTCACCCTTGCAAGAGGCACCATTTGGGACCCCAAAGGTGCCAAAACTCTCAAAAGACTCAAAAACATCAATTTCAACCTTGCAAGAGGTGCCATTTGGGATCCCAAAGGTTCCAAAACTCTTAAAACACATGAAAAATTGAATTTCAAGCTTACAAGGTCCCAAAAGCATCACCTGGAAGTGCATAAATGACATCCCATAAGCTACAACATCTATCAATGACATTCAAAATTCTTCTCAAAGGAAAGAAAATAACTAACAAAGAGGTTTTCATAAAGTGTACCATAGGTCTAGAGGCAGTAGGATGATCAGGTTGGTGAAGACGCTCAAAATGATGCTTGTGGTATGGGATCACCATCTTCATCTAAGCTCTCCAATCTTCAACTTCTCCAAACTCAAAATGTAAAAATGAATCCCATTTTACCATTTTCACCTTTTAGGGGTAAAATGGGGGGAATTATGGTGGGATTTATCTCTCATTTTTACCAAAAAGGAGTGGTAATTAATCAACACTATTCAAAGAAAGAGCTTACAATGACCTTTCGAGAGATAAATCCTCTCTGACATCAAAATCTCACTGAATCAATGTTGGATCATCATCGTAATCATCACAACACCCTCACCTCATTCCAACATTTCATTTTAACATCCCCACATTCACCAATTTATCTCTTTAGGGGGCATATATCCGTCAATACCTAAAATTCAAAAGTCTGGGGCATTGAAATCTTGCATCATCTAGGGCATCAAAATCTTTTATGAGCATCAACATCAAAGTCTTCTTTGAAGCAACATATAAACACATTACTTCCAAGAGGGAAAAAATGTATACACCTAAAAACGGTCATCACATTCAGTTAATTAAATACAACCTATTTGATTAATTCTTCAACTACATATAAATAAGGTCTTACTTTATTTATATTGTTCACTTTCCTTTTAATTCTTCTAAATCACATTCTTCTAAATGATTAAATAAACAAAATACCCTAAACATGTTTATTTAATTAACCTTCCTTAATCTTGATTAAGAATTAGAGCACATTTCTACAAATTTTTGTGTGCCACCTCATAAAGGTCACATGAAAATAATTAAGCCTAATTATTAATTAGAATTATCCTCACACATTTCCACCAATGAGAAAAATCACATGACTTTATTCCCCCACACTTCCAACAAACTTGGAGCACATGGGCCTTTGTTTCAAGCACATGGGTCTCCCATCCTGTTGGCATGTTTCCAATTGGTCAAAGGATTCTCTCCATACACATGGCATGCTGTCTTTAGTCAACGGGACAACATCTTGATTCCTTTCATCTCCACCATCTATTATTTCTCCTTTGAATCTAGACTATTGATAGGTGCTACCTCACAAAATGACTGAGAAACCCTATAAATACACCCTCTTTCCTTAGCATTTATCATCCACCTTTTGAGTAATGTTATAATGCTATTTTGAGATACAAATTGGAATATTTTTATAATGCCATTTTTCATCCACAATTTGAGCAAAGTTACTATGCAAGTTTATCTTAGGAGCTTGGAGCTTTCATGGAGTCTTATACTTAGTTTTCATATCATGTGTTACTTTTCATTCTCATCTTAGATTAATTAATTGCTTCATAGTTACATTTTATCATCCCCATTGCATCATAGTTACATTTTAGGCTAGTTTGTTTTATGTTTTCATTTGATCTTATGCATAATCATGGATAGTTCACCATAGTTTCATATCATCTCAGTCATCTCCATTTGTTCATCTATCATCAACATCATCTTTTGTTTAGCATCATATTCTTCATCAATTCCATCATCTTGTTTCATTTAGAAGGATACCACTAATTCTTCCAGCACACATTTGCATGTAGGATCATCTTAGCTTGCATATTAAGCATCAAATCTCATTTTCTAGGTTGTCATTTTAACAATCATTGTGCCCATAGAAATCTAAGGGACAAACATTTTAATAAATCCCTAGAAATAGAGGACAATGATACATATTTGAAAGATTTGATTGTATTACAAAATATAGTAGTTTTACTTGCTTCAAAATTTGAATGTAAATCATCTCATTAAGGTTTGTGTTGACATTAGAATACTCTCCACATTCGACACATGCACAAGTGTAAACAATAACCTTAAATTTGAAATAATTCAATGGGTCTATAATAAATTACTAAAGCATTAATGAGATTTTATATTTTCTACCATGTTCATATCCTAGAAATATTAATGACTTACGTCAAAAAAATGACTTCCATGGGTCATTATCAGTCAAAATTGCTTACATTTGTTAAATATCTATCATGAACATAACATCTTAAAAGAATATTTCCTTGCTATGAAAACAAAATTGATCAAGGTATCATCTCTAATAAAGAAACTACCATCAATCTAAGACAACATAGATATAAGCAGAATTTGCGTTTAAAGCCAAACAATAAAATTATTTCTTGCTATGTAAGAAAAATATAAGAAAAAATTCCAAGAGATTGTAGAACAATATCAATGATTATTTTATTCATTAGGAGTAGTGCTTATACACAAAATATAGACCAGAGAACATCTATCAAGATTGGGCTACTTTCCCAGACTAGGAAAAACATGTATAAAATGCCTAACAGTTGTCAAATATAACACAACCATCAACAATTACTTGAAGTCAAATCATAGCAACTACAAACATGTCAACAAGGAATTAGCATAAATTTAGTTTACAAAAAAAATACAAAAACTTAACAAGTTAATTTATATGAACTACATCCTCCCCCACCCCCTATTTAAACCTGCTTTTCAATGCTAGCATCTTTAGCATATGCATCTTGAATGTTTTCAGCAAGCCTATGAAGAAAGATATTTGAAGCTCCTCCTGTAGCCACAATAAATGGACCCATAGCTAGAGTTACAAGGGTAACTTGTCAATTGTTTATGAATTCCAAAACAAGACCTCCAAATTTTTTTTCCATGTTATGGACATAATTTCCCACCTGCTTCATCAATTGAGTTATGTGCATCCCCAAGGAAAGTTTTGAATTGTTTAGTACACAAAGCAATTGAGACAAGCTTAGTTTGATATATCACTAGGCAATGGGGATATGATCAATATACTAAACAATAGGATAAGCTTAGTCTGATACATAATTGCAATGGTGAAAAACACTACATGAAGGTTGTGATGGCAACAGTTAGGAATTTTTGAGAAGATACTTGAAGATGAGTCTTGGTTTTATTTAAGTATTTTAAGCACTTTGGCATTTTCTAAAATTTTAACCAATGTCTTTCATCTTTAATATTTTAAAGAATACATAACCTATTACTCTTTTCAAAACCATTTTCACTGTAAACAAATTAAGCTATGTTTTAATATAGGATTATACCCATCAAGTTATAGAAAAATATACAATTCTAGCCATTTAACCAAAAAGATAACCACACTGGATAGAATCACAACATCTTTGGTCAACAATAATCCTAGATTAGACATGCTATCAAGAAAAAACATATAATATCAAGATAAAACACCTAATATCAAAATGGGGATCTAAAGCTTATCACAAATTCTAACTCAATTGAGTTAGTAGCATATATAAATAAATTGAAATTTCTACCTTATTGTTGCATTTATACAGATTAAAAGGAAAATGAAACAAACTACCTTGAGAGCTCTCCCAGAAAGTAGTAGGAGTCCCATGTTGTAGAGTATGAAATATGCAAATTGAAAAGCCCACTTTTTGCCATGAATCTGAAAACCATCACAACATGAAAAAAAGAATAAAATTTTATCATTGTAAAACAAAAAATATAAACAACAGCTATGATAACAGTTATCTACTCATACATCTATCTATAAAAAGCAAGGCCAAATGACATGAAGTACTATTATCAACTATGTTTTGAGGTAAATATACATAAATATTGCTATAGAACCATCAATGCATATAGTGCAGCCACAGTAGGAGGGTCCTCAAAGAGAACAATCCAGACCATGTAGCAACAATAACACAACAAAAGAAACATAGAATATGGAGGAAAATGAAGATGGAAATACTCTCATTAATATAAATCCCAGTTACATTTGGCTAGAAACATCCGAGCTTACAGATTTGGCTCACAGGCCTGATAAAATATACAACATTCTAACATGCTCCTATATGCGAGCTAAATATTGCAAATACAACCAATATTAATCCACTCAATCAATTACTACTTGATCACTTCTATTCTAATGATCAATTACAAGCTTGATATCATATTCACAATTCTAGAAACATCTGCATCAGCTAAAGATCATCACATCATCCAAGGAAGGAAAATGTAATGTGTGCATGAATAGGTTGGCCTCAAGTTTGAATTACTCTTCAACAGGTGCACAAGATGAAGTGTGGACCTATACTGAAGGTCGAGAACACTCCATAGAAAAATTAAAATCCCACTGTTAAGATCTACAAGTCATGGGGATGATCCGCAATGATCGAACTAGCTAAAAAGTTTGAAACTATTCTAGTGCCGGTTCAAGAAACTGCCAAGAGATTCTGGAAGCGATAACTTGCTAGAAAAAAATCCAATCACACTCAAATCTTGGAACAAGGAAAATGAACATGTAGATGATGTAATCCAAGATCCACAAATTTTGGTGAGCAAATATGACAAATCCACCAACATGAACCGAGCAAGAACAAAACAAGAACAAAAAGAAGAAAGATTTTTTTTTGGTTGATGCAAGATTGCCAAGAACCAAGGATTATCCTACATTATACATTTTGGGTTATTGAAAAGTGATTCCCTCACTTTTCTATGGCCAAAGGAAAACCAAGATGGTCTACCTCAGCCTATGAAATCCAAGGAGAATCCTCCACTGGTCTACCTTTCCACTTCACAAGATATTCTTTGTATTGTCTTCCATGAGTCTTCCTCCCATCTCTTACATCCAAAATCTCCTCAATCTCATCTAATTGTTGTTTAGGAAACTAATTCTCTAATTTTGTTTCATTGTCTTCACTGAACTCTGCTTCATGATACTGATATAAATCTGCAATGTTGAATACAGGTGACATACCCATAACTTCCGGTAACTCCACTTCATATGCATTTCCTGAATCAAGTTTCTTCAAGATATTACAAGGTCCAAGCTTACTCATATTCAACTTATTGTAGGTACCAACTGGAAATCTCTCCTTCCTCAAATATACCATCACTTCATCTCCAACTTCAAATTCCTTATGTCTCCTCTTTTTATATAACTTCTCCTTATACCTTTGGTTCGTGTCTTCCAATTGTTGTTTCACTTGAGTATGTAACTTCTTCATGTGTTCTACAAATTCTTCTTCTTATACACTCCACTTATCTTCCATACTGATGTCTCTCAACTCTGATATACCTCTAGGGTGAACTCCAGTAACAATCTCAAAACATGTATTTCCTATACTCCTATTTACTAAATTATTGTAAGCAAACTCTGTTTGTGCAAGGACTAAATGCCAACTTCCAGACTTCTCTCCAACCAAACATCTCATAAAATTCCCTAAAATCCTATTTACTACCTCTTTTTGTCCATTAGTCTATGGGTGAAAAGTAGAATTGAACTTCAAATATGTCTTCAACTTCTTCCAAAGTGTCGTCCAAAAGTAACCAAGAAACTTTACATCTCTGTCTAAAATAATACTCCTAGGTAACCCATGCAATTTGACCACTTCTCTAGAAAACAAATTTACTACATGTACTACATTTGTTGTCTTCTTACAAGGTATGAAATGTGTCATCTTAGAAAATCTATCTACTACCACAAATACACAATCATTACCTCTTTTTGTCTTTGGTAAACCAAGTATGAAATCCATACTAATATCCTCCCAAGGTCTCTCGGGACCTGTCAAAGGCTTATACAATCCAACATTCTGACTACTCCCCTTTGCAACTTGACAAAATCTACAACTCTACACAAATCTCCTAACATCCTTATGAATTCATGACCAAAAGTAATTCTCACTCACCAATGCCATTGTCTTATCAACTCCAAAGTGTCCTGACATTCCTCCACTATGCTTCTCCTTCACTAGGTTATCCCTCATTGAACTTTAGGGTATACACAACTAATTTCCTTTGAACAACATGTCCTCCTGAATAAAATAATCCAACCACTGAATTTTATCCTCCAAAATAGGTTCTTTACAAGCTCTCCAAGGTTCTACAAAATCTAGGTCTTCTTCATACAAGTCCTTCAATTCATCAAAGCCTAATACCTCCACTTTCATTTCTATCAATAAATTCCTTCTCCTACTCAAAGCATCAACAACTCTATTTGAATTTCCACTCCTATGCTTCAAAACAAAATTATAACTTTATAAGAACTCTACCCATCTCATGTGTCTCTAATTCAACTTACCCTGACTGTACAAATATTGTAATGCTTGATGATTTGTATACAACACAAACTCCTTAAGCAACAAGTAATGTATCCACTTCTTCAAGGCTTGAATTATGGCATAAAATTCCTGATCATACACTGAATATCTCCTCCTAGCATCATTCAAATTCTCACTGAAATAAGCTACAAGTCTTCCTCTTGACTTAGTATTGCTCCAATTGTATTTAAACTTGCATCACAGTCTACTTAAAATACCTTATTGAAATATGGTAAAGCCAACACACACTACTCAGTCACCTTTTGTTTCAACAATTCAAAAATTTGATCTACTCTAGATGTTAATCTAAAATCTTTCCTATCTCCTCTCATTTCTTTTGTCATAGGACTACAAATAGAACTAGAATTTCTAATGAAGTTTCTGTAGAAACTAGCCAATCCGTGAAATGATCTTACCTCTCCAATAATATTAGGTGTAGGCCACTCAAAAATTTCTCTTACCTTCTCAAGATTCATCTTCAATCCCTCCAAAGATATCACAAATCCTAGATATACCAACTCCTCCATGAAACTACAATTCTTAATGTTTATCAACAACTGGACTCTTCTCTCAATCTCTGCAAGACTTGCCTTATATGCAAAAAATGTTCTTCTCTACTCTTACTGAAAATCATGATGTCACCCAAGTAAAAAATCACAAAACTACCCAAGAATTTATTCAATACGTCATTAATCAACCTCATGAAAGTACTTGGTGCATTTTTCAATCCAAAAGGCATAACCAACCACTCATATTATCCTTCAATTGTCTTGAATGCAATTTTCCACTCATCTTCTTCTTCTTTGATTCTGATCTGATGACATCCACTCTTCAAATCTATCTTTGTAAAGTACATAGCTCTACTCAAACAATCCATAATGTCATCCATTTGAGGAAAAGGAAGTATAATTCACTGTGATCTTGTTTATGGCTCTAGAATCTATACACATTCTCCATTCTCCATCCTTTTTAGGTGCAAGCAGAGTAGGTATTACACATGGACTCAAGCTTTCTCTGATCAAACCATTCTTCAAAAATTCTTGCAATTGTCTATTCAATTCCTCATTCTCAATTGGTTTCATTTGGTGTGTTGCTTGATTAGGAAAAATAGCTTGAGGAATTAGATCCATACAATGACTAATACTCCTCACAGGTGGTAATCCATTAGGTACATTATCTAAAATGATCTCATATTCTGTGAGTATCTTTTTTATCTCTTTCGGGTGTTCATCCAAATGCTTCAATTCTTCAGTCTTCTTAGGAACCAAGGCATAACACACATTCTCATGTCTTAATTTGTCAAGGAATATTCTTCCATCAGCCAAACAAACACTAGTACTCATACAAACTTCAAATGTAGGAACATATTCCAATGGATACAAGATTTGCTTCATCCCATTAGCAACAATAGTTTATATATTCTTATTTCCATCATGAATATCTTTTCTATCATACTACCAAGGTCTTCCCAACAAAACATGGAATATATCCATAGGCATGATATCACACAAAACCTCATCATGGTAATTCCGTATCTTTAATTTCACCAAACATTGTTCACTTACTAGTGTCTTATGATCATCCTAAATCCAAGCAATTTGATAAGGCTTTAGGTGTTTCAACCTTTCCAACTTCAATTTAGTCACCATCTCTTCAGAAACTAGGTTCTTAGAACTTCCACTGTCAACAATCATTTTGCAACATTTACCATTCACCTTGCATCTAGTCCGAAACAAATTCTTCCTCTGCAATGGTTATTTCTCCAATTCACTTTGACATAATACTCTCATATTGAATGATACTTCTCCATCCTCTAGTTTATTAGATGATACAACATGTTCCTCCTCAACAAAGGTTGTTCTTCTATTGTTCTCTTCCTGCTTATCTCTCCTTGATTACATTCAAATGATCCATGTCCTTCTCCACCACATTTATAACAGGTTCCTTTGAATATCCTTTTATCCTGTCCTCTGCCATCTCTTCTGTAACCTTCATTTCAGTAACCACCATATCCTCCTCTTCTGTAAGAGTTTCCATCACCTCTCTAGTATGAATTGGAATTCTTACTAATCTCCTTATCCTTATTCTAATTTTGAAAATATCCTCTTCCTCTAGTAAAATTTCTTCCTCTTTGCCTTTTCTCATGTCTCTTATTCAACTTCTCCTCTACTTTCAAGGCACACTAATATGCCTCTTCCACACTCTGCAACTTGATCAAATTGATTTCATCCTATATGGAAAATCTCAAACCATTCACATATCTGGCTACTTACTCAATCTCATCCTCTGAATGTCTAGATCTAATATTCAACTTATAGATTTCTTCGGTATACTCTATCACACTTGATTCTTTCTACTTCAAATTTTGCAACTTCTTGAACAAACTAATTTGATAGTCTACAGGCATAAACTTTGACTTCAACTTATTCACCATCTAATCCCATGATTTTATCTTTTCCTTTCCTCTTCTCTTCCTATCTATCTGCAAATGTTCCCACCAAAGGGATGCATGTCCTCTCAACTTTGTACAAGAAAACTTCACCTTCTTATCTTCAGAGGTACCTTCAAATTCAAAATACTTTTCGATTTCTATGATCCAATCTAACAATACATTTGAATCCAACTTGCCATTATAATCTGGTGGATTGAAATGTGGTCTTTTATTCACTTTAGTTAGGGCTCTTATGAACCTATCTTCTCCCTGATCTAGGCTAGGTTGCTCATCTCTTCCTCTTTCTTCTTGAACATCTTCTTCTTCATCACTCACATCATCAACTAGTTGACCTCTTCTCTGGGTTGTTTCAACTGCATCTAATCTAGTAGAAATTCATCTTAACATCTCCATCACAACTAGGTTTGCATTTCCATGCGCTCCATTCCTACCATTTCTCCTTCTTTCCATCTTTACACAAGCCCACTATAGCTACAGGTCAGATCCTCAATCTGCCATCTTACCAAAATTCTTCAATAGGACTTTGCAAACTCTAATGATCTCACAAGGAACAAATCTTGCTCTGATACCAATATAGTGTAGCCACGATAGGAGGGTCCTCAAAGAGAATAATCTAGAATGTGAAACAAGAGTAACACAGCAAAAGAAACATAGAATATGGAGGAAAATGAAGATGGAAATATTCTCTTTAACAAAAATCTCAGTTACATTCAACCGACAACATCTGGGCTTACAGATTTAGCTCACAGGCCTGATAAAATATACAACATTCAAACATGCTCCTATATATGAGTTGAATATTACAAATACAACCTATCTCAATCCACTCAATGAATTACTACTTGATCACTTCTATTCTAATGATCGATTACAAGCTTTATATCATATCCACAATTCTAGAAACATCTGCATCAGCCAAAGATTATCACATCATCCAAGGAAGGAAAATGTAATGTGTGCATGAATAGGTCAACCTCAAAGTTGAATTACTCTTCAACAGGTTCACAAGATGAAGTGTGGACCTATATTGAAGGTCGGGAACACTCCACGGAACAATTAAAATCCCACCGTTAAGATCCGCAAGTCATGGGGATGATCTACAATGATTAAACTAGCTAAAAATTTTGAAATTATTCCGGTGTTGGTTCAAGAAACTGCCAAGAGATTTTGAAAGTGATAGCTTGCCAGAAAAACATCCAATCACACTCAAATCTTGGAAAAAGGAAAATGAACATGTAGACGATGTAATCCACCACAAGGTTTGGTGAGCAAAGATGATGAATCCACCAACATGAACTGAGCAAGAACAAAACAAGAAAAAAAAGCTGAAAGAAAATATTTTTGGTTCATGCAAAATTTCCAAGAACCAAGGATTCTCTTGCATCAACATAGGTTGTGGATCATATATGAATATAGGCTGAGTATTTCCAGCAACACTAATTTTTTAGTTGGATCCTAAAAATGTTGCAACTTATGTTCTTCTGTAAAACATTTGTACGAGGTTTAAATAGGAAAGAGATTGATGAAAGATAGAGGAATTAAAAAGATACTTGGATGTAGTTGGATTGAAGGCCACAAATTGGTACATGTTTTTTGTGTAGGAGAGAAATCACATCCAAAAACATGGTAGAGCTATGTAAAGTAGGAGAAATTGGCTTGGAAAATGAAGGAAACAAGGTATAAAGAATCATTTATCTGCCACCATAGTGAAAAGTTAGCAATTGCAATTGGCTTGTTAAACATGGCCCCTAGTACAGCTATTAGATTTGTTAAGAACCGTAAAGTATGTTCTGACATCTCCAAGATTGTTGCAAGAGAAATTGTTTTGAGAGATGTGATATGTCCATAAAACATACTTGATGTGTCCATAACTCTTGTGACAAGTCATGAGTGCCATCTTTAAACCCTTTGATTGCTACATCGGTTAATCCTACACTCTTTCACTCAAAATGTGCCCCCAAATTATCTTACGTCAAAATATGAGCAATCAAGTGGGCATGTTAACAACTTCTTTCATGCAAGCACTTTAAAAAGTAAATATAATGTAGCATATACATAAGATTACAAGATGTGCAATTATCAAGTGTACATTATAACAACAAATTTTATGTTTCATCACATTAAAACATTCAAAGTAAACCATAGCTAGCATCATCAAAAGCCTAACTTTAATTCCATATTCAGTAACATTGTCATAAAAGTACAAACAAAGGCTCAAAAAGCTCAGTATTTCAATCATTACCGACAATCCAAGCATCATACTCAATATAGCTATATCATTTTTCCCAAGGCTTATAGAAATGGGTATCTCGACATTGAAGCTTGGACTCATTTTATTTCCATTTGCACTTCCTACATCATAAATCAAGTTTTAGAAGGTCTTCATTAACATTTTAAAAATCTTTCATGCAACAAAAATAGAGATGAAAACCTTGAATGCACTATTATGACTCTAAACTTTACATTATAAATGTCTTGGACCTCAACCACACTTACAAGATATAATAGTTGCAAAAAATGAAAGGATGAATTGTACCAATAGGTTGGCAGCCATCAAATTTCAAAACTTGTACAAACAATAAGCAGCTACCCAGTGTTCACTCTAGGGTCCCTAAACACTATTTATTGAGAATTTACTAATTTCCCTATTCATTTTCTACCAAATATGTCAGGATTTTATCTCCTAGATCAAAATGAATGATACAAAAAGTAGAAATATGATCAAGAGGAAAGTAATTCCAGTTACAAATAATAGTGAAATAACCATATCTGGATCTGGATAACTATGGTTATAACAGCTAATCCATAAACAACTAAGTAAAAGGCCCAAAATTTAAGACAAAGGCTAGAAATAAAAACCATAGAACCACACCTAAGAACTGACTCTGTGGAGCATGTATAAGAAAAACTAGAGGCTCTATGGCTAAACATGATATCTAAGGTTCTAAACTGGCCCCCATAACTTACATGGGAAATCTAAGGCTCCATGACAAAGCTTTGTTTTTAGATTCTTTGTTAACAAATGTGGCATCATAAAGTTCACACAAAAAACATAATTCATCATACTAAATCGAATTTCCTCATGCTAATTTTTTGGAGAAAAACAAATAGAAGCCATGTAGAACATGAGATAAACAATGTTTTCTTTGTAAACTGACATATTATGTTGATCATTGTGGGCATAGGTAGTGTTGTAATGAGTTAAGGTTCAGTTTTTGGTAGTTGTCTTACCAATAATTGTAAGTCTTGCCATTCAAATAGCAAGAATTATGTTAAAGTAGGTGCGCTAAGTATCGGGTCCTCCCTATTATGAGTAAATCGTATTTTATCATTACCAGTTTATGAAATATTTGATTATATATTTTTTTGTTTTACAATTACTTGAGTTATTATTGCAATTGATGTTCTCTAGTAGCATAGTAGATATCACAAAACATTTTGGTTCCACTGGATTCGTGCAAATCAGGTCAATTGAAATTGGTTCAAAGGATACATCAGTCACCAATATACCTATTGAGGACACCACATTAATGATGGCAATACAGGTGGCTTGACCAATTGAAGAAGTGGTCAAAACAAACCAATAAAGGAAAGATAATCATAAAAGACTCCAATAATTTGAGGTACCTATCCATACATGAGCACATCAAGGAAGAATCATGCAAAAACCAAGTTCTTTCAAGATCCATCTGGAACAACATAACAGTAACCAAAGATGTTGATCGACAGCTTGATCATTTACCCAAACTTCTTTCCAAGCACTTAATTGTAGCACAAAAAATTTATGTCAAATGCGGCTATGAATTGCAATGAAAACAAAGTCTCAAAGACATACATTGAACCAAAAAGTGATAATGTCATTGATCCCAAACAAAGATGGGAGAAAGAGATCCCAATAAGGAAATAGACCAAACAATTAAACAATCTATTAGATTATTAGAACAAGAGTAGATACAAGGGCTACATGAGGCAACCTCTACTAGAAAAATGAGGAGACAATTATGATAAATTAGTGAAATTTTATGCCAAAGAATAAGATGAAGCTAAACATCATGAAGAAGATGCAAGCTTTCTTGTCATTAAATGCAAGATTTTGCATGTTTTGCAATTTCAACACTAATGACCCCACAACTTTTTAGTTACAATAAAATGGTCTTAAAATAGACCTAATTTAAGACAAAAGACCCAAGACTCCTATAGAGATTGTTGAGACTCCTAACAAGTGTATTTTTTCCACTTTTGCAATCTTGGGATTTTACATTGATAACTTTTACAATTTTGCAATATTTTGCAACTCAAACTTATCCAACCACCTAAAGACCTATAAATGGAATTATTACATCTTTAAATGGCCTTATTTGATGAAAAATGACTCAAAACATGATGATAGACTCAAAACTAAACATTACACCATATAAAACCAAGCTTGCTTAACTAGTGCTCTTGCACCACTTGAGGCTTATTTGGCAACCACTCAACATAAGGAATCAATAGCATAACACCCTATCTAACACTTGGTTGACCTTACACAAGGTAAAAATGACCAATGCAATCCTTCAATACCCTATCAACCACTTAGATACTTCAACAATCCAACTTTCCTTCACAAGCTGTTTTGTAGCAACACCCCAACAATGGACTGGTAATTTTGTATTTTAGGCTTAATTAGGCTTCTTGAAATGGTTCAAACTTTCCAACTTTGACCCTCAAACCAATTGGAACACACTGAACTTCATCATTACTTTAGAGGCATTCATGACACTCACATAAATGAACTTCAAGGGTTTTAATACCATACAATAATGAGCACTACAAATCTTGCCAAACACAATTTTACTCCAACAGTCAACTTTGTCGTAATAGGGAAGTAGACCAAATGGGCTCAACACCTTTAATTTCATCAAATCCCAACTTTGAAGAAGGTTCACAACACTTCTTAATATCAACTCCAAACATTTGCACTGATGTGGTCACTAGATTCTACAAATAAGCATTGAAAACCCTTACTTAACCTTCTTCCCTAATGTCAAGCATGTGACCTGTCTTATAGGTGTAATTGATTGCAACATTGTAGGTTACTTGAATATTAGTATATCTTCCAAAGGTAGGACTGAAAATACCTCTAGCAGGGTTGAGGGGCATTGCCCCTTGAAGGGGTCTTGGGGCAACACCCCTAGTGGGGTCAAGGGGCAGTGCCCCTAGCAGGGGTTTGGGTGCAGCACCCTCAACGGGATTGAGGGACAACGCCCCTCATGGGGTCCGGGGGCAGCACCAATTTAAGACTTTTGAAACCATACAAAACTCCATGGCACACCTCCTTTTCATGATTTTTTGAGTGGAAAAAAATTAGTTGGATGTTGTGTTATCTTCCACCAATATGTTCTAGTTTTGTCGATATGCTTTTATCAGTCTATTAGTGGAACTATGAGGGGATTTCCCCCAATGTAGTAATTTTAGGCTGATAGTGTCACTATCAGCCTAACATTACTACATCAAGGGAACTCCCCTCATAGCTCCATTGGTAGACCAATGAATGCATGCTCACTTATTCATAGTGGTGATGTGTATTCCGCACAATCATAGGAAAGTTCCATTAGCTATCTAGGAGTTCTAGAAACCACTCTTGACTAATCTATTAAAGAAGGATATTGATGCAACGTAGGATCACAAGACTCTTCACCAAACTCAAATTGTCAAAAACACAACCAATTCTTGAATATCCTTGCAACTAGGACTCCACATTCTTCACAAAACCTTGTTTAAAAGTACTCAAACTAAGATTAAGGGACATACACCTCTTATTGAATTCACAAAACACCTAAAGCAACATCAAAATGCATGACCCAAACCCATCTCACCAAAATAAACAACTTTAAAATAAGAACTATCAAAAGTGGACTATCTTAATCAACCACTATGCACATTTAGGCCACCTACACAAGACAACTTCAAAGTCCAAGCCCAATCCTCATTACCAAAGTATCATACATGTCTAAAAATTCCTATACAACATAATGAAATCATTCCCCAACCTTTATTCTTGATAATTCTTCAAACACCCATTCAAACCCTTCATTATTGATTCTAAAATGTGACTATCATAACACTATATCTATAGGATAGTATACAAAAGTGCATTCCAAGTAGAACATCCTTTGCATTAGCAAAACACAAATTTTTTACTTTTCTTGGCCAAATTCTAGATTTTTCATGCAAATATAGATCTAGGGCATTAATTTTTCACATGCTAACCATCATCACTCAGTTTGAATCTTTGGAACATGAAATAATATACAAAAAGAAACCTACTCACCAATATTTAGACTGTTTTACCAATTATTTTGGAAGAAACACAATTTTGAACTCCCACTGTTACCCTACAACAAGGTTTCAACTCGCCTGAAGTGATTTTACAATTCTAAATGGTTTTAAATGAAATCAAGTGCATTATAAACTAGATTCATAGGTCCATCAAGTATATTTATTTTTGAGTAGTTTATACATAGTGAACAAAACTAAATGTGTTTTTTGAGTATGCAATACAAATTAGCTTAAAATAAAATCTATCACAACTATTATGTTTATTCTATTTAGTTAAAAGAAAAGATTGAGAAATACAAGAACACATAAAAATAGGATTTAGTTTCAACAACACAAATGACTCGGTAAATTTGAAGAGGGGTGTTACAAAACTACAAGATCCACTTCACTACAATGTACAATACAAAATCTGCAATTAATATTAAAAATACTTCAATTTACTTCATCTACACTATACGCAAGACATTGTAAACTAAATACGATAGTTACATTCAAAGCAACAATGACAACTTAACACCTATTATAATATTAGTTCTCAGTGTTCCTAGTGTTCCACCACTCCATCACAATGGGCCCATTATACTCATGCAATCTCAAGTTAGGATCTTACTATGAATTATTTGTTTTATTTGTCCAAGCATGTTGTTAAATGTTTCACAAATCTCTTCAAGACTAAGAGATTCAGTATATCTAATGACCTACATAACAAGTGAGATAAAGAAACAAACATGTCTAAAATAATATCAATAAAACATAAGATTCAAATGATAGAGAGAATACTGTTACAGAAAACAAAAATAATTTACAAGTTACAAAAATTAATAAATTGATAATTTAATAATAAAATCAGAAATTCTTACTTCGTTGTGAATTACCAATTATCATCAGGATCTTTTACTTCATACCTTTTCTATCAATTGTGTTTTCCTCTACTCATCTACCCCACTTTGTACTAGCAATGATCCCCTTACTCTAATAAATCTTCATAAATCATCCTGTAGATGGGAAATTATAGTGATTTGAATTTGACAAGCAAAGGATTTTGATGGAATAAAGCCATTACAATTTTGTCTTTTTAGGATTAAAACATAATACAAACCAACAATTAATTGCTCAACACTATAGGTCAAACAAAATAGTATGATTGTGTAACAACCTATAGGATGTAGATATAAGTTTTTGTGACACTCGCTGCAATTAACATCTAACCAACTAGACAATTAAACACAATTATTGATGAAGTCACAACATTCCTAACATAATTCTTATTTTATTATTATATAATTTTTATAAAATTTCCACAAGTAAAATACTAGAGTCCTCCCTGCCTATGCAAAAATGGCAGCTTTGGGACGGGCTATGAACATGCACCAAAGCATAATGGTAGGGGAAATTTTGTTAGATGTTATAGTTGGATATGCTCTGGTAGACATATATGCAAGATGTGGAATCATAGAAAAAGCACCTGAATTGTTTGAAAAAATGCCTCAAAGAGATGTCATTTCATGGAATGAAATGATTAATTGCAAAATGGGCACAAAATGGATTTTTCAAGGAACCTCTCAAAATCTTTGAATTAATGAAGCACTTTGGAACACATTCTAACATTCTATTTTCAATGGAATTAGGGAGTTTATTTAAACTTTTACACCCTTCTATGTTCAAGTACTGCAACTGTGACAAGTTGCCAATGAATTAGGGAAGCTATTTAAATCTATACATCCTACCATGTTCAAGTTTTGCAGATGTGATAGGTTTCCAATGGAATCAAGGAGCTTATTTAAACATCCACACCCTTCTATGTTCAAGTGTTGCAGCTGTGACAGGTTGCTAATGAAATCAAGGAGGTTATTTAAACTGCGACAATATTATTTTTTTAAGTGTTGCAATTGTGATAGATTGTCAACAGAATCAAGGATGTTATTTAAACCTTTAAAATTTCCTATTATATTCAAGTGTTGCAGTTGTGAGAGGTTGACAATGGAATTGGGGAGATTATTTAAACCTCTGCAACTTTCTATTTTCAAGTGCTAAATAAAACTTATCCTATGATGCCAAATTGTTAATGGGTTTGTAGTTCCTTTGCTACCAAGGGGGATTAATCTAAATAAAACTTATCCTATGATGCTACTATACAAGTATGATAAAAAAAATTCTTGTATATTTTTTACAGTGCAATTCCATAGTAGAATAACTTCTACAAAAGTTTAGTAAAGAGATTGATGAAAGATAGAGGAATTAAAAAGATACCTAGATGTAATTGGATTGAAGGCCATAAACTGGTACATGTTTTTTGTGTAGGAGAAAAATCACATCCACAAACATGGTAGAGCTATGCAAAGTAGGAGAAATTAGCTTAGCTAGTGAAGGCAACAGGGTATAAAGAATCATTTATCTGCCACCATAGTGAAAAGTTAGAAATTACATTTAGTTTATTAAACATGGCCCCTGGTACAACTATTAGAGTTGTTAAGAAGCTCCAAGCATGAGCATGGAGCTAAAGACAGTTCACTTGCATGGTTTAAGGCACATGCGATTACTTAAGACTCTCTAGACATGAAAACAAGACAAGGTAACTTTAAGAACTTGACACAATGTTTCCTCCAATAAAAATGGTGTAAAAGTATAAGACAATCCTATATGAGCGCATCAAGAGCGTTTCAAGCTTGATGTAGGTTGTGGTACCTTTAAACAACATACATAGGATGGATTTTGATGATAAATTACTTTGTTTCAACACCCATGATAAGCACTAATGTGGGTTCAAACTATTTTTCATGTTTCACTTATATTATCCTATGGAGACAACCCCAAACAAAGAAAAATCAGGCTTGAATTGACCAAGCAATTCCAACCCTAGACTTGTAGAGAATCCAAAGACCCTTAACTACATGAGATGACAATGGTTATTTGGAAATCCAATGTGGGTTTTAGGAAACCAACATCAAAAGATCAAAAGACACTATTTTCTTGCAATATTGCAAGATATGCACAAAATGGATTTGTTGAAAAGGCTTAGAAACATTCAAGCAAATGAAATTGGTAGGTGTAAATCTAGATTCCAGAACCTTTACCAGCATACTCCTTTCTTGTAATAAAAATCACGTATGTAAAGTGTGGAAGCATAGAGAAGTCATGTGAACTATTTGAAAAAATTCCTCAAAGAATTGTTGTCTCATGGAATGCAATGGTTGTCGGATATGCATGCAATGGATTTGTTGAAAAAGTTTCAAAAAATTTCAAGGAAATGCAAATGGTAGGTGTCAAACCATACTCTACAATCTTTGTCACCATCCTCCATCCTCCCTAGCTATGCCAAAAATGGGAACTTTGGAACACGGTATGGATATGCATCAAAGCATAATGAAAGGGGGGTCTTTGTCTGATATTAAAGTAGGAAATTCATTGGTGGACATGTATGCAAAATGTGAAAGCACACAAAAGGCACATGAAGTGCTTGATAGAATGCCTAAAATATATGTCATTTGATGGAATACAATGATTGCAAGCTATGCACAAAATAGATTTTTTGAAAAGGCTTTAAAATATTTCAAGCAAATGCAGTTGGTAGGTGTAAAGCCAAATTCCACAACCTTTTCCAGCATCCTCCCTATTTGTGCCAAAATGGGAGCTTTGGAATAGACTATGGACATCCATCAAGCATAAAGGATAGATAAATTTTGTTAGATGTTGTAGTGGAAACAACCCTTGTAGACATGTATTCAAAATTTGGAAACATAGACAAGGCATCAAATTGTTTGAAAAAATGCCTTAAAGAAATGTGGTCTCATGGGTTGTAATGATTTCAGGATACAAAAAAATTGAACTTTTTGAAAAAGCTTTAGAAAATTTCAATCAAATGCAATTAGCAGGTGTAAAGCCAGACTCCACAACCATTCCCAGTATCATACCCACCTATGCCAAATTGGGAGCTTTGGAACAGGGTATGGACATCCATCAAAGGATAAAAGATAGAGGAATTTTTTCAAATATTGTAGTTGCAATTGCTCTTGTAGACATGGATGCTAAATGTGGGATCATAGACAAGGCACTTGAAGTGTTTGGAAAAATGCCTCGAAGAAATTTGGTCTCATGGATTGCAATAATTACAGGATATACACAAATTAGATAGGTTTAAAGCTAGACTCTGCAACCTTTTCCAACATCCTCTCTGCCTATTCCAAAATGGAATCTTTGGAACATGGTATGGACATCCATCAAAGCATAATAGAAGGGGGATTTTCCTCTGATATTATAGTTGGAAATTCTTTGGTTGACATGTATGCAAAATGTGGAAGCATAGAGAAAGCATATGAAGTTTTTGATAGAATGCCTCGAAGAGATGTCATCTCTTGGACTGGAATTATTGTTGGATATGCACAAAATGGATTTTTTGAAAATGCTTTAGAAACTTTCAAGAAAATGCAATTGGCGGGTATAAAGCCAAATTCCACAACCTTTTCCAGCATCTTTCTTGCCTGTTCCAAAATGGGGGCTTTGGAACATGGTATGAACATCCATAAAATCATAAATAATAGAGGAATTTTGTCAAATGTTGTAGTTGCAACTACCCTAGTAGACATGTATGCAAAATGTGGAAGCATAGACAAGGAATGTGAACTATTTGGCAGAATTCCTGAAAGAGATGCCATCTCATAGATTACAATGATTGTGGGATATGTACCAAATGGATTTGCTGAAGAGGCTTTAGAAACTTTCAAGAAAATGTAATTAGTGGGTGTGAAGCTGAATTCCACAACCTATGCCAGCATCCTCCCTACCTGTGCCAAAATGGGAGCTTTGGAGCAGGTATGAACATCCATCAGAGCATAGATGGGGGATTTTTGTCAGATACTATAGTGGAAGTTTGAAGAATCAGCATTGGTAAAGGTTGTAAAGAGTTCCTAGAGAATGAGAAGACCTATTGGAAGGTGTTTGAAGCATTGGTAAGAATGCTAGGAGTCTAGAGTACCTATTTTTAATAAACCCCCATGAAAATTGCTAAAAAGGAGGGTTTTTGTGGGTGTCATGTTGGAGAACGGTTCATCAAGTGGAAGTTGTGGATTTTGAAGTGTTGTTACCTAGTTAGTGCTACCCCATCAAGTTTTATGGTTGGGGAACATTTTAAAGAAGGGTTCCTTTGTAAAGGGGCCTAATTAGACCTAGTTTTAGGGGAAAATCTAAGTTTTGGGGATGTTGTTCCAAAACAACCTAGGGTAAATTTGGGATATGTTTTAGAATTCATTAAAGAGTATCTAAAAATGGTTTTATATATTGTCTACAATGTTTGAGGATTGAAGGAATTGAGAGATTGAATCCTATTTTTTGTGAAATTTGTCTAAGTAAGGTTGAATGGTGCTCTTGATTTCTATCGGGCTCCATATTAGAGATGCCCATGCTAACGATAAAGACCTTTTTGGAAAATAAATATATGGATATTGCACCCACCATGCCGGTCTACCAAGATTATGGAACCATTATCCAATCATCAAAAAAACAAGATCAAATCACTTAAATGAAATATTACCTCCTATAACAAGTCAATGAAAGAATATAAGAGAAAAGTGAAGGCAAAGGAAAAGTTCTTGGCCTTCAAATTTGATGAACCAATTTTCCATTAACACAACTCAAGAACTCAACTAAGGTAGCAAATAATTAAAAATGCAATGAGGGAAAAGAACCAATGCTTTGGAAAAGGATTTAGCCAACCACATAATAGGTGGGAGCACAATGTACTAGATAAAGCTTATGAAAAATTTGATTGATAGTGGAAGATTATTTTATTTCTAGAACTCCTCACAAACAAATGAAATCCTATTGAATCATTCTTGATTGAATTATCTAGAAATTTTCACAAGGATACAAATAGATCCACAAAAAATATCAGTTAGATTGGTTTTCAACACTTGTCTCACATCTCAGTTGGCATTATTTTGTCCTCAATTGAGCTATGAGCATCTTCATTTTCCACTTGTTAGTGAAATCAAGCCCCATGAATTTGGTTTCAAAGACTATCTCAAGTGGGTTCAACTAAATATGAAGCTTATCTACTTCTTATCCTTTCAACACAATAAGGCCAAAACCTTGGTTTTGTTGGTGATGACTTAGACCATGTGCACCAACAACATTGAACCATCATTGGAACCACCACCCAAGTACTAATGATAGGCACAAACTCCAGAGAAAACATCCCCATTAGACCATCGTGGGAACAAGAGACCTTGTCCCACCGATAGAAGATCCTCACATCAATCAAAAAATAGAACCGTTGATGCATCGCTGGAACCAGAAGACACGTTCGACTGATAGACTGATAAGGTGGGGACAGTTAGTTCCATTTTTTTTAATGTGGTAAGAGTCATATAGGTAACACTATGTCAGGCTGGGGAACTCTTCTTGGAGGTACTAAATGATTTGCCTCTTTTTCATAAGGATGTGTTGGTAATACCACCTGGATCATAGTTGTTTGGTGGGATTCCAAACCTAGACAATGAGGTGCAGTTGTGGAAATATCATAGAGAGAATCTACAAGCTACCATGATGATTTTTCTAAGCAAACTTATATCAGATTCAAGTGGTTAGCATGGCTTAAGACATGTGCAGATGATATTCTCTCTATAGATAGGGTTAGGGGAAAGTATCTGCTTAATCTTGTGAAAAGTGGCAAGGAACTTGCAGAGAATGAGACATTGATCAAAGAAACATTGGATAGTCTAGATGCATTTGAAGGGAGCTTGAAGTGGCTAAAAATTGATTTTGGTTCAAATGTTGAGTTTCCATGGCAATGCATGTGTGAGATTGTTTTGAAGCACTCAAAGAGACTATGGGATGAACTTTTTGAAAGCCTATTTGTTAGTAGGATGAAGCAAATAATAGTTGATAGATTTGCAGATATGCGTGAGAGAGTTAAGGTTGGTAAATTCCTTGAAGCCATAGTTACATCTCTGGAAAGTTACAAAGACATTGATTTGCAACATTGTTAATAGGCCAAGAAGATTCTACAACATTTGTTGATAACTGCTTTGGAGACTCCCTAAATTTGTCTACAAATATCATTGTTCTAGGGTTTATAGAGAAAGGAGTGGGGAGATCCATTTCAAAAACATTGAAAGCTATATTTGATTCATGAATTCTTATAAGATGTCCCTTAATTAAATATGATTTCTTAGTGTCCAAACACATTTAAGAACAAAAAGTATAAATATTGGTTGGAAACTATGTGTTACTCAAAAAGGGATAAGCTCTATATTCTCTTACCAGGAAACCACTTTGTAGTAACAATTCCATGCACCAAGGCTATATGAATGTTGTTGAATAATGTAGCATGCACAGTCATATCCATTTTTTGGGTCTATTGTATTGTCTGCAACCTCTGCATGCACCACAACAAAAGAAAATATTAACTTGAAATCACAAATATTCAATTGATTTGGGTAAAAATGCAATTATTTCAAATCAATGGCATCATATGAGCTTAAAAATTGTACTTAAAACCTCAAATTTATAGTCCAAGTAAGCCTATAGTACCCTAAGTTTCAATGGATATTGTCAAGAAAAAAGTACAATCTTACGTGCACCCAATGAACGAAGTTCATCTTGCTTTTCTTGACAAAAATGGTTGTGGCACAATTTCAAGCTATGATTTATGATTTCAAATGCTTCGCAATATCTCTTTAATGATGCCAATTCCTTGCATATCTATAGTAAATAACTATAGAAAGGTTATGACTAGATTCTTCTTGGCAATTTATTTTGAAAGATGGTCCCAAAAAAATAGCCAATGTTGGAGCTACTCACAATACATAAAATGTTAGATCTTCTTGTTTGTTACAATGAGCATCCAATGTAATTATACTCATTTTTGATGACCTTATTTCTTTTAAGGTGAAGAAACAATTTTCAGGTTCATTCAAATTTAAATGCTCAAAGATACAATGGGGTGGGTTCCTTTTTGAAAACTAAAAAAATATTTGTCAATTTATATTTGTAAATCAAGCAAGCATTGAAATGTACCCTATTTTTTTTAAATTAGATGCTACTTCCTATTTGATTATAGATATGTTTGCTTATGCATCACAATGTAGTGCCAATAAGGTATAAATGTAAGAGAGAATGAAAAATATTCATGATACTATAGTAGCATTTTTCAAAAATACATAATGTGGATTACTATCTGTGATCATGGACTACATGGATCTTGCAATCAGTGCTTGTCATTGATAGAAAGGATCAATCAAAAAAATTACTCTGTATTGACCAATAATATATTGAGAGGCTTTCCTACAATGACAAGTAAGGTGATGGAAAATGAAAAAAAATGCATGACTACATACCTCAATAATCAATTGATAATGTTCCTCATCCTTGAGAAAGTTTAGTAAGGGAGGCTCCTTTATCACAGGTTCTTGTCATAACATTATTTTTTAGTGCCACTTAATATCAACACACACAATATCAGAAAAAGCAATACATTATAACTAGCACTATTTAGTAAATATCTTTTATGATTCCATTTCATGATATTCATCCATTAAACTTGAAAAAAATTCCAACCTACTGCCAATAAAAGAATTCATATTGGAATTTCTTCATCATCTAAATCACTCTTCCATTCTAGGCCTATAGCCAAGGTAGCAGCTTTCTTCTCTTCCTTTCTAAAAGAAATTTTTTCAAGTCTTCTTCTTGCTCTTAGATATTTGTTCCTATAAAAAAGTAAAACACCGAAGGAAATGCTCAATATGTAAATAATTTGCAAGAATTAAAAAATAGAAACCTGAGATCCTCACTAAATTGAATTGACATTTAAAGAATCCAATTGTAATCATGAAGCCAAAATACTTAGGAGATAATTCTATATGGAATTAAAAATTAATAAAACTAAGAGTGAATTCCAAGGTTGATTAGTACAATTATTTTCTATATTGTAAATACTTATCATTTAAAGATAAATTAACAAAAAAATAAAAAAATATAGTATTTGAGGTTAAATACTTCAAATCAACTAAATGATTTTAAACACAACATTTATATATATTTCATCTCCCTTTAAACAATTGGAATTCAGAAGAAAATGCCTTGTGACTTTGAAATCCAACCCTTGCAATGACGGAATCAATGATAGGCAAGCTCATTTTCAAGGAGCAATTCAACATTAGTCTCCTCAAATCTACTTGTCAAAGTCTAAACACTCTGTATCACATCTAAAACTGGACATAAATATAAAAACCTTAATTGAAAAGAAGCTTTTCTACTCCTAAAGCAAGATCTTCAAAAACAACTACTTTTATGTACAACAAAAGAAATAGATGAACCTCCCATCCACCCTATCATCCTCATCATATTCATATGAAATAGGTTAAAGAGATAGTGAGTATCATGTCAATCAATTATCACAATGATCAAATGAAAGGGGTTGAGAGGTAGAGTTTCAAAGTTGGATTGGACACTCCAAGTCAAGAGGATAGTTGGTGACTGTTAAATGATTTACAACCATCAATCTATTTGTTGTATATAATTTCCCAAAATTCAAAATTTGAATGTAATGAAACTAACCATAATTACAAAATATCTAACACCAAAATGTAGTACAAAATGAATTGTTTCATAGAATCTCTCAAAGAGATTTCATCTCATGGAATGAAATGATATGATTGCAGAATGTACAAAACATGGATTTTAAAAGGAATCTCTCTAAATATTTAAATTAATGAATCACTCTGGAACACTGACACTGTAAGCTTTGCTTCTATTCTAGATGCATTTAGTCATACTGGTTTAGTGAATGAGGGTTGCATACACTTCACACATCAGTAACCCTTATTACATTACATATATAGTTGATTGTTAGTTGTGCATGGTTGACCTTTGTGCCCATGTTGGCTATCTTGAGGACACCCTAAACATTATTACTAAGATGCCAGTTAAACATTTGGTGCATGTGGATCATATATGAATATAGGATGAGTATTCCAGCAACACTACTTTTTTAGTTGGATCCTAAAAATTCTGCAACTTATGTTCTCTAAAACATCTGTGCAAAAACGGGCAGGTATGGTGAGGTTCAAATAGTAAGGAAATTGATGGAACATAGAAGAATTAAAAAGATACTTACATGTAGTTGGATTGAAGGGAACAAAATGGTACATGCTTTTTGTGTAGGAGAAATATCACATCCAAAAACATGGGAGAGATATGCAAAATTGGAGAAATTGGCTTGGAAAATGAAGGTAGTAGGTATTTCCAAATTCAAGATTTTTACTTAATGCTATGGAATAGAAGAAAAAAGAATCATTTATCTGCCACCATAGTGAAAATTTAGTAATTGTATTTGGTTTGTTAAACATGGCCCTTGGTACATTAGAGTTGTTAAGAAAGTCAGTATGTTGATTTTCTGCGCATCTAAACTCATCTCAAGATTGTTGCAAGAGATTGTTCTAAGTGTGAACTATTTCCATCATTTAAACAAGACAATATTGCTTGTGAAAATATTGAGGTGGTACTAAATAGAAAAAATCTAAAATAGGCTTGCACTATAATAATGTGCACTACATCAGGATGTCATTATTACTTGAAGGGACATCCGTAAATCATAGGTTAGGATTTTTTGATAGTTATGTTGTAGTTACATGTGCCCTACTATCTACATACAAGAAAATGTGGAAGCATGGACAAAGGCAAGCAAAATATTTCCAAAAATGCCTCAAAGAAATGTGATATCGTGGTGTATTTTATTTTAGGATTTCCATGGTGTAGTTTATTTTATCCATAAAAATCCAAATCACTCTCTAAATCTTAGCTCATGATGTTGTGATTGCATTTAATTATTTTGTTTTTAGTAAAGCCTTTTTGACAATGGATAGGGTAAATGTGTTTGTATTTGTGTCATTAAATGTTACATTGCTTTCTTATACTTATGGGATCTCACACTTTACATATACAAGACTTTTTCCCATAGAAAATTAGAGCAACAAAAGCTCTGTCACAAAAGGATTCAACAAAAAATTGAGCATGTTGTTATTATCAAAGCATTAGAGCTTTGTATTGGTAATATATTTTTGTAGAAATGCAATTAAGGAATATACATTTTTATTTTAAAAGTAACTTTCTCAAGAATTGAAATTAGGAACTATAACTTACAATACCATTTGTATTGTATTTATGTAATCCATGCAAATATTGGCTATGCATTCTACTTCTTGAAATGCCTTTTTAAGTTAAGAAAGCTTAGAGTTGTTTTAGCTGGCAATGACAAAAACTCAAATGTGTAATATAAATTTTTTCTCCTTGACGTTTGAGGGTAAACACTAGGAAGATGTTTTTTTAATTATGTGTAAATCATGGTAATATTCTTGTTTCATCGTCAGTTATGTTTCTCTTTTTTTTTTTTGTCTGTGTATGGGGAAATATAATAATTCTTCATTAACTAGATAATGAGAAATTACAATAATTATTTTTCTCAAATGATATCGAAAGGGTCATATATAATTTTGCGATTATTATACTCCATTTCTTTTTAGCAGACCAAGCAATATAGTGATTCTTTTCACTTGTAATGGTGCCAATGGAGTGAAAAAGATTACCTTTTAACTTGTTTGATAGGTAACCTAATTTTTTGGAATTGTATGACTGATTTTTAATATATATAACTTTCTTTGCTTGGTTAAGTGTGAGTTCTATTGGGGCCCAGTCCCTTTGAAAAAATCTTATAAATAAAATCTCATGGGTGCACAAACATACCATCACCTAAATGAAACCAGATAATATCAGTAATGAAGCCATCCAACAACCACCAAAAGGAGAAACCAGCAAAAAGAACTTCCCACAAACAAACAAAAAACCATACTAAGATTTGGATCATACACGAAATTTGGGTTGAGTATAAACCTAGGCTTAAAAAATGATCGACCTTTAACTCTTACTAGAGATAGAGGTGGGAGGGTGAAGGTACTCAATATTTATAGCCTCTCATCCCTCAAAATAACCCTTAGATTTCAACATATAAAGCTAGGTCCTGACAAATTAGGGTCATATCCAAACACTTCAACATTGACTTAGAAACTTGATTTTAGCAATCTCTTCAGTTTGTTGCAAGAGAATGGGGGAAAAATCCCTAGTTAGAGAGCCTAAATCACAAATTGACCCCTAAACGAACACTCTCATTACTTTGGCAAAGGGAACTCTAGGCTATTCCTGCATCACCGTAAAAGGGCAAGCAATAAACCCTAGAAATGGTGTGGTAGTGCGATGGAAGGATAAGACAAAATTCCATTGCATATCACAAACTATTTGAGGATTATTTTGAAATTAAAAGAGTTAAAATAAAATGAAATGGCTAAATACCTGTCGAATTACAACGATCTTGGTATTTTTTTCATATCCATTAGGACCGTGACTGCGATCAAAATTATCAAAAATAGTAGAAACCATAGCCTTTGTCACTCCGTCCTACACTTGCTTGTACACCAGCTCCTGCAAATTTGAAGCCCTGACTTGTTGTAAATTGGTAATATTATTTGATTTCCCTCTTTCTTGCAAGTTTCCCTCCACTTTATCACTTGCTCAACTTCACATGGATTTGATGAACAAGGCCATTAAAGAATAAAAATGCCTTTTTATAATATTTTACCATAAAATATCATTTATTTGTCAAATATTTTTTATATAATACAAAAAAATAATATATAAATATAATACAAAATATAATTAGTATATTATATATATTTAAATAATACTAATAAAAATTAAATTATATATAATATAATTATATTTAATATTATATATAGGTTATATTATTATTATATATTGTATTCTTATAAAAATATTATAATTAATAATTAATATATTTTTATATAAAACAAATTAACTTAATATAAAAAAATTGATAGTTTAATTGACCTTTAGAGAGATAAGGAAAAAGAAAGAGAGATAGAGTGGGAGACAATTCTATATAGAGGAATATATACTAGCACTTGCACCTAAAGGAGGTTCAAGGATTGCGCCATTAGAAAACTATATGTATGTTAATATATTAGAGAGTATGTGTTGAAGTTAGGGCTCCCCAACATGCTTCCTCTTTGACCCCATCATGGTGGATTATGGGATCGAATGTAAATTTTTTTAATGAAATATGTGAAGGCCTTAAGACTGTACCAAGAGGCAATGCCTTCCATGCAATAGGTATTTTTGGTGCACCAAGCAACCTAGGTGGCCAAATGGCCTGATTAGGTAGGGGTCCCATGAGGAGGGATTAATTAGCTATATGGATTATGATCAAATTCGAAAGAAAAAATAATAGAGGAGTAATAGTCATTTATTTAGTCATTAATTTAGCCATATATTTAGTTATTTGTATTTGTTTGATATTAGTCATTTATTTAGTCATTTTTATTTGTTTGATATTAGTCATTTATTTAGTCATTTAGTTGTGATTTTACCCAATGACCAAGTTAGTCACTTATAAATGACCAAATTAGTCATTTATTTTCAAGATACTACTAGCGTTAGTCACGTGACTAAAAGTTTTAGTCCTTAGTCATTTATTTACCAAATTATACTAGTGCAATGGACAAGATTCAATATGACAAGCCATAATTAGGGTTAGGGAAACATTAGGAAAAATTCAAAATGAAAGAACGATATTGATTTTTAGAAAATCAAATCAAGGGTTGAAAATGCATGTGACAAGAAATAAGATTGGCACAGAAAAAGAGAAAGCTAGAAAAATCAAATAATAATAGAAATTACTTGATTTTTGGAGGAAAATGACTATTTTGAATTTAAAAAATTAATTTTAATTCAAAAAGTGGGGTCACATGAGAGTAAATAATTAATTTGAATTCTTTACTTAAAGAGGGAAATTAGAAAATAGGACCATTTTAAATAAATTATTTTATTTTAAATGAGGGAAATGTCAAGGTAATAGTAATTTGGTTCTCAAACATCATGAGAATCCCTCAAAATGCAAATAGCGGTGATGATACTTAGAAAGGACACATCCTAGGGCCTAAATAAGTGACAAGGGTCATTCTTCATAAAGACACATCTAAAGAATAACCAGAATTTGATAGTGTGACATGATTTGACTGAGTTTTCCTGGGTTGACTAATTTTGACCAC
Organism: Sequoia sempervirens; assembly: GCA_007258455.2. NCBI lineage: Eukaryota > Viridiplantae > Streptophyta > Pinopsida > Cupressales > Cupressaceae > Sequoia > Sequoia sempervirens. The sequence goes on from VDFB02086081.1 coordinate 113,752,739, forward strand.
ATGCCAAGTTTGACATGCTCATATGATTATTAGAATTTCTTAGAGTTTGTTGGACCGGTTACCCTATTTTAAAAGATTAATAAAGGGTCTTGTTTGATTTGAAAATTATTTGATGTGTGTGGTGTATTACAATGAACCTAATGGAATTTACGACCCGGTGTGGCCTCGAGGGGCTCATCGATTGATGGCCTTGCCTACATCATACACTTAGAGACCTCGTAGTTCGACACGACCAATGACCTTGTCTTGATGACCAAAGATTGCGTCATGATTTTATTTTGACAAACCTAGAAGGACTTACCTAATGTCTCAAGGGCTGAAGATGAGCCTTTTCTATGTAACAAATGTGTAGGAACAATGTAATTTGACACATGACATGGTGACTTAACTAGGAATTTGAACGACTATCACTAACTCTATTTTGAGATTTTTGATGTTATTTAGATGTTTTGTGTTTTCTTTGGGAAAATTTTCAATTTTAGGTATTTTTCAATAAATTTTTTCAATTTTTAGGTATTTTTTAGAACACTTTTTTCAATTTTGGGTCTTTTCCATGGCTTGTTTAGATTGCTTCCTAGACCATATTTTTTACCCTCTGCCCAGGTCACCTTGAGAAAAGTTTTCCCCTAGTCAAATTTATAATGAGCCAAGTGAAATGAAATGGAAAAGGACATGACCAGTATGGATAGTGGACAGTATGCAAGACTTGATGTTAACCATTGTCAACCATGAAAAGAAATATCATGATGTCGGTGGGGTGATCCTGATAGTGGTTTACAATTTTTGACCCAAAGCCCAGGCCAATGAAATTAATGACGCAACTTCGTCTTCACATTTGGGAACTTATAGCGTGGCTTCATTGAGGAATTTGAAAATGATGCAAACTAGAGGTCTAGTCACATTTTGTGCAGTAAGATTCCTAAAAATATTTTTTCAAATTTTTGGAATCGGAAATTGCACTTGTTTTCCATCTCCCATGACTTATTTTTTTTTTTTAAAATAACATTTTAAAAAGTGGCAGATATAATGCACAATTTTTTTTTTTCCTTTAAGGGATAAAATTCTAATTCTTTCAATTTAATTTGTAACCTCTCACGATATCTAGTGCTTCCACTTAGTTAGATAGTTTTTATTGATTTTTTTTTTTTTTAATCAAAGTTTTGAAGTCAAACCAATTACAATTGGGACATCTTTTAACCGTGTAACACATAATGTTTTTGTATATATCAGAAATTCAAATTTATTTTGTTGGATCGAGACTTCAATATCTAGTGCACTCATATTTTTTAATTTTTTTTGATAATCTACTATTTTTTCCACATGTAGAACAAATACCTTCATTTTGAGGGTGAGAAAGAAACTATGTTTAATAAAACTAAAAAATATATATAATAAAATCAAAACATATAAAAATTACATATTCGTGCATTGGATAGCTTGTTCTAAGGACTATCTGATTCCAGAAGGGTTTTTGAAGACTTCTCCATTTTCATCCTCAACTCGAGCTTCGAAGCATAAAAAATAGACTATTTTTGTGTCTCAGGAGGGGGAAGAGGGGCAAGGGGGTTCGAGCGAACCCTTAGAGGTTCACTCGAACCAGGATTCGACCGAACCATGGTTTGAGTGAACCTCTTCAAGGGTGTTCACTCGAACCCCCTTTTATATGCATTTTTTTTAATTTTTGGTGGCCAAAATTTAAAGGGGTTCACTCGAACACTGGTTCGAGCAAACCCCTAATGTGTTCGGTCGAACCAGTAGGTTCGTACGAACCACAAAAATAACTTTTTTTTCTTTGGGGTCATTTTTGTGAGTTTTTCTTCCTTACTTGAATTGTAAACCACTATTGTGGCTTCACCTGGTGAAGTGTTGTGATAATGTTGTAAAAGCGAATGTTAATTATGGATCAAGGTAGATAGAGTGATAGTAGATGGAAAAGCAATGACTAACTACACATGGCGCCTGTTTTCCAAGTTTTCACCATGGTACTTATTCGCGCCTGTTTACCAGGTTTTCACTTTTGGATGAATTATTTCTCTTTACTATTTTTTCATTTTTTATTTTTTTGGTGTCACCAAGACACCTATTTGCTAGGTTTTCATTAGGGTGACAATTTTTTATATTTTTCATATTTTTTGTATTTTTAAGGTTGTCTGCTAGGCTTTTGATGCTATGTATAGAAATTTCACAGATGTAAACTATTGGTAGGCTCTGTCAATTGTTCACCATCTAGAATAGCTAGTTGATATGACCCAAAACCAAAAGAGGATGTGATAATATAAAGACCTAGCCAATTTGGTTCAAACTTGCCAGGTTTTTTTCAGTCAAACTAATTCTTTGAATTTTGCATAAGGACCAAGTCACCAATGTCGAACATTCTGACCATGACTCTTTTGTTATAACTATGATAAATCCAATTTTGATATGCTTACAAACGGTTCAAAGCATTGTGTTGGCATTCCTCTAACATTTCCAATTCGTGTAAGTGTGACCTTCTATACTCCTCATCATCAATCAAACCCTTCAAGGGGACTCTTAAAGAAGGAATTTTGACCTCAATGGGAAAGATGGCTTCAAATCCAAAGACTAAGGAAAATGGAGTGGCTCCTATGGGTGTGTGAATGCTAGTGTGGTAAGCCCACAAAGAAGGGTTGAGTTGAATGTGCCAGTCATGGCCAACATCATTGACTGCCTTCTTAAGGATTTTGATGATGGTTTTATTGGACACCTTAGCTTGACCGTTTCCTTGCGAGTAATATGGTGTGGATAAATGGTGTTGAATATGGAATCACTCACATAACTCATGAATTTTTTGATTTTTGAAGGGATGCCTATTGTCTGTGATGATGGACTGGGCTACAACATACCGGAAAATGATGTAGTTGAGGATGAATTTAGAATTTTTTTTGTCAGTTATGTATGTAAGGGGAATGGCTTCAATCCACTTAGTGAAATACTCAGTGGTGGTTATAATGAATGTGTGGTTGTTAGAATAAGTAGGATAGATTTTTCCCATGAGGTTGAGTCCCCATTGTGCGAAAGGCCATGGAGAAGTAATTGACCGAAGTTCCTATGAAGGCACATGGATTAAGTCACTATGTATCTAACATTGACGACATGTCCTGACAAACTCAAATGCATCTTTTTCTATGGTCGGCCAATAATACCCAAGTCTCATTATATTCTTGGCTAAAGTAGGACCACTCGAATGAGATTTGCATATACCCTCATGTACTTTGTGTAAGGTTGTTTATGCTTCATTAGTGTTGAGACAACGAAGAAGGGTATTGTTAAAGCTACGACAATATAGAGTGTCACTGATGATGGTGTATCGGGTGAATTTTTGTATAAAGTAATTTCATTGGTTGTTGGAGAGGTTTGGGGGAAAGGGCTTGGAACTTGAGATAGTCATTTAAATTTTTTCATACCATGGAGAATTGGGACCAACTAGCTCGCAAACCATCGCAGATTTTGGAATTTCATATGTAGGGGTCCCAAAATTTGTTCTACCAAGAACTCAAATTAAGACACATTGCTTGGGATGTCTAGGAGAGATCCAATTGTAGCCATTGCATTTGCTACTTTATTGTGTGTTCTTGGGACTTGTTCAAAAGTCAACATATTAAAGTATGTCTGAAAGCTATCAACCATTCTTTTGTAAGGAATTAGTTTCTCATCTTTGGTGTCATAGTAGTCATTGACTTGGTTGATGACCAACTGAGAATCCCCATAAACTTGAAGTGTCTTGATTTTCCATTTAATGGCCATTCTTAGTCTTGTAACAAGTGCTTCATATTCTACGACATTATTTGTGCACGAAAAAGCAATGCAGAATGACTTAGGTATAGATTCTCCTTGTGGCATGATAAACAATATTCCTGCCCTCAAGCCATGACTAGTATGAGACCAGTTGAATTATAGCTTCCATGGTGCCTTAGGTTCTGTATGGAATATGGACTCATTTAGAAAGTCTACCACTAATGGGCAATCACTTTGTACAGGCGTATCTGTCAGTTGGTCTACCATTACTTGTCCCTTTATAGCCTTTCGTTCCACATATTGAATATCATATTTAGTCAAGATCATGAACCATTTTTCCAGATGACCCATCAATGTTGCACGACTCAAGAGATACTTTAGGGGATTAATCTTTGCGACTAAATGAGTCCTATGATTCAACATGTAGTGTCTTAGCTTTTGGGAAGAGAAGATGACTGCTAAAGAAGCACATTCAATGGCTGTGTAATTTAGCTCATATCTTACCAGTGTCCAACTGATGTAATATATGTCCCTTTCCTTTTCATCATGGTCATTTTGTGCCAATAATGCCCCCAGTGTTGAAGTTGTTGCAGAAATATATAGTATCAAAGGTTTCCCTTTGATTGGTGGCATTAAAATAGGTGGTGAGAGTAGGTAATCCTTTATTTGTTGAAAGGCCTCTTGACACTTGGGCGGGTGCATGAAGTTGGGTACCAATTTTCTAGCCACTTATGAATTTTTTTAAAAAAATGTGCACGCATTATAATGCACACACATTATTTCATGTTAAAAATAAAGAAAAAATTGAAATTATTTTCCTTGGAATACCAACCCAAAGGCTTGGAGGGCATTCCCGATAAGGCCAGAGACATGTTTTTGCAAATTCTACAATTTTTCACATAATCGGGTTCGTGCTCACCATCAATATTGCATCTAGTTCAATATTGACAAAATCGAAAACATGGGTAATGCTAGGTTCTCTCTTAGCTATCCAACAATGTAATTTTTTTCACTTTTTGACAATGTTAAGCCTTTCATCCATAATTTCTTTTGTTTGTATGTCTATTTTTTGCCAAAAAGCAATGTTTAGTGTTTTTTTTTTATAAATTAACCATTCATCAAAATTTCAAATAAATTACATTTTTAGAAACTAGACTCCATTCTACAAATTTAAAAAAGAAAGGAAAAAAATCAATTATTTTCAAAAATTTGTAGGAGGAGCATGGCCAAAATTCTTCTTTTCAGGAAGTGCCCACTTAGAAAATTAGTAAAAAATCAAATATTCATTTAAAAATTATCAGAAAAATTGTACACCAACTAGATGCTATTAGCTAACTTCTGACAGTAGCAATTTTAAAAATACTACAAAAAAGTTCACTGTGCTTAGGTCATACAAGAGTTGTTATGTTATGTTTTTCTGACAAAAACAAAACCAATTTTTGTACATCCCTCTTTTGAACCCCTTAATCTCAACCATTTTCAAAATAAATTAGTAGTTTAGAAAGTAGACTCGAAGCACTTCGATCCTTTTTTTGTTCCATCTCAAAATTTTGAGTGTAACGATCCTCAATTTCACGTCCAATGTCAGCATTTCCTGATTTCAGAAAAAAAGTGGCCAGTTAAGCCCCCTTTTTTGGGAACCATCTTGGTGCACTTACCCACTTATTTTTCCACACAAAGGGGATACCCTTAAGTAGGAGATACTAGAATGGTTGACACTTATCAACTAGTTTTGCTATGAAGCATCAGATAGATTGTAACATGCCTTCTAATGTTCTATGTTCACTTATTCCTTTTGGGGGAGGCATGTCTAATATGGCTTTTACTTTGGTAGGATCAACTTCAATGTCTCTTTGAGAAATTAAATATCCCAAAATCTTTCTTGATGTCACACTAAAGACACGTTTCTTGGGATTCAGGTGAACTTTGTACTCTTCTAGTCTCTTGAAGATTTTATCTAACACACTTAAATGGTCTTTTCGTGTCATGAAATACTATGTTCATAGCCCTCTAATACATGGTGCTTGCATTCTTAAGACGAAAAGGAATGATGTTCCAACAATATGTACCCCAAGAACATGTGAATGTTGTTTATGTTGATCTTCGGGGGCAATACAAATTTTATTATAACCCGAGTAACTATCCATGAGGGATAGTATATCGTATCATGTCATGAGGTCAACTATGATGTCTATGTTTGGCAACAGAAAGTCATCCTTCAGGCATGCTTTATTCAAGTCTCTAAAATCTATGTAGACAAAAATCTAACTGTTTGGCTTTATGACTGGTACAAGATTAGATATCCATTTAGCATAGTCGATAGATAGTATGAATCCCATGTCCAACAATTTCTTAAGTTTTTCTTTGACTAACAGGGCGATCTATGGATGCATTTTACATAGTTTCTTTTTTATTGTCTTGGCATCTAGAAGTAGTGGGAAATGATGTAAGACCAGTTCTAGATCCAACACATGCATGTCGGCATATGACCATGCAAAATTAATCTTGAGCTCTACAAAGAATTTTTGGAAGTCGGGTTTCTCCTGTTCAGTCAAGGATGCCGCAAAGAGGACAATTTTAGGATCTTCTATTGTGGATATGTTGACTTCCATAGTGTCCTCTATGAGCATTGTCAATTTTTCTTGAGTCATAGGAAGAAAGAACAACCCTCTATTTGTGGGCACCTTGGAGAGGTTTTCATCCACATATACATATTTTATTTTTACTTTTTTATCATTAGAAGGTTCCTTTTGGTTTTCACCTATCGACGTGTCATTTTTTGTTTTATTTTTATTTTTCATTTTATGACTAGAGGACAGAGTAGCCTCCCTGAAGTAAGTTGCACAATCTAGTTCAATGGAAAATCCAACCTTGTGATCTCCACCTCGTATGACCTCTCAAAGTTTGGGTATGTGGAGGATCATCATGGAAAAAACAAGCCTTTAAGTGGCAAAAAATTCAAAAAAATTCAGAGTTAGGCAACTTGACGTAAAAATTCGAATAAGTTACCTATATTATTTCAAAAATATGTAAGAATAGAATTTTTAGCAAATTGATTGTAGTTTCTAAACTACTAAATTTATTTATTTTTTAAAATTATTTGGTGAAAATTTGAAATTTCAATCTTGAAGTACTTAAATTTTAGGGAAAAAATAAGAAGTAGGTGTTTGTCGACCACTAACAACAATAAAATTAAAATATATTTTTTTAATATTTTAGATATAAGTAGAGGAATCATGTCCCAATGTGATGCATATTTTTTTGTATTTTTTTTCCAAGTAAATAATTAATAATGATTTTTTTATTGCAACTTTTTAAAATTATAAAAACTTGTATGTCTGACCACCTTAACTTAGTCAAAAATTCATGAAATTCAATTTTTTTTAAAATCTTATAGTATGTGAAGCATAGAATGTGATGCATGTTATGGATTCAAAAAGTTTTATACCGTTTGAAAGATATAGATGTTTCTCAATCAACCTATCAATCAAGACTTTAGTTGTAATTCAAATAGAAAATGAATAATAATTATTTATTAAATTCAAATTAAAGCATAATTTATATTGGTGGAAAGCTAAGAATCTCCTTTAAAAACCATTTTCGTTTCATCAATTTTGGGTAAAAGAAAATTCGTTAGCCACATACCCTACAAATAGCCATCATATTGCCACTTTTTGGCCCATCATGATCCTGCACATACCCATCCCATGAATTCTGCAATGGCCTCATCATTTTGAAATTTGTCCATGACTAGCGGAACTTGTTGATCCCAATCAATTCATTGCGGGTAGACTAAGGACATACCATCATCAACATTGGTGAATTATGGGGAGGATGGGGAAAGCATGCATATAGATTCAAAGACATTGAAAATGTAGTTGTCATCATCTAGTTCCTAGTCAAATTCTATCCAATATTCTACTTCACTTGATTCATACTCATTGTCAAAATAAGGTACAAAAGGACTATCATTAGGGTTGGTAGGGTCATTATTATCAATTATGTTAGACTTATGGCCAATAGGACTAGAAAATGATTTGGGTTTTTTATCGTTCAACAGACAAAAGAATTTACCCCAATCTATTCTTTCCCCTAGGGTTTTATGGTTGTCACCTTTTTGTGCTAGGTCAAGTTTAAACATTTTCCAAAATAGTTCTTCAAAGGTAGGTTCTCTCGGTTCAAGGAATAATTCATCAAGGCACAGTCACTTAGGGATCATTCAAAGCCAAATTCCCATTTACAGGATTTAGTTTTAGTAAGAGATTCCTTAATAGTCTTGAAAATTTCTGAAGCATTTATGCTCTCACCTGAAAGTACACTGGTACGTTGATTGTCATTTTTAGGCAATCCATACCCTAGTCCGAAAACTTTTGGTCTTTGAAGAGGCATTATGGGTTCATGCATTCCAATCTTGTTTCTGCCAAGGCCACTGATTCCATTGTAGCCTTTTTCTTTCAAATTATGTCATATCCTTTCCCATATATATGAATTGGTAACTGGGGTGAATTTTCTTGGTTACTATAAATCCATGTTGATATATCCTTGATGTATTCTTTGCTCATTTCACCCCATTTCATAAGATGCGTGATGGAGGAACCCTAAATATTTCTTTGGTTTCCATTCTAAAATAGGTTCAACCATAAACCTTAGGAGACTTGGGTAATTTTGTGATGTAGTAGGCCATATTTAGCCTAAATTCTCCATAGCATAGGTCCTCAATCTTAATAGTGGATTCAACCTTAGGAATGGAGCTAGATGAAGGTATGAGGAAGGACATGGAAGGAGTGGACATGGATGAAGAGGCGAGTGTGGATGGGTCAATTAATTTAGATGAACTTGGAGCCTCTCAATTGATGGGAACCTAACGTTATGAAATATCCTTTAAATTGGTACAATATTGAAAGGGATTGAGGACTCTACATATTGTGATTTTTGTATCGTCAAAGGGAAAATTTAGGAATTTGTTGTAGGTGGATGGAATGGCTTTGAGGGCATGAATCCAAGGTCGACTAAGCAAGATATTGTAATGTAATCCAAGATCTAGGACTTGACAAGTTGTTTCTACAATGACTGTCCCAACTCTGATAGGAAGAATGATAACACCTCGAGAGGAATGTTCTTCATCATCATATGCTTTTATGACTATGCTCTTTGTAGGGTCTACACAAGCATCATAAAATCCTAGAGCCTTAACCAATTTTAATGAGCATATATTCAGTCCTGCTCTGCCATCTACCAAAACTCGTCTGACCTTGTGTTTATGAATGAAAAATTCAATGTGTAATGCATCATTATAATTGGACTTTGGTGATGAATAATCTTGGTCTGAAAATGTTACATGATGGGGTTTAGTTAGGTATCCCACAATGGCTTCAAATTGGTTGGCATCAATGTCTTGAGGGATGAAGGATTCTTGCAAGGTTTTCTCAAGTATAGCCTTATGCGCGGGAGAAATGCGAAGCAATTCCAATATAGAAATTTTCACAGGGGCTTTTCCTAGTTCATTAATAAGATTAAATTGACTCCTAGGTTGCAGCTACTTAGCAGACAAGCCAAATTGTGGTTGCTTTTCGGATGTACCATGTATTGTAATTTTTGGCTACTAGAGAGGAGGACCAACTATGGTGTTTTTTCCACTTCGGGTAGTAGAATTACATTTGGGTTCTCTTTTGACAGTGATGGTATTGACATATTCATTGGTGGCTTAGATGAAATTTATAATAGTTCCTCCAAAATAGTCAAATGTAATGCGAGCATAGTTGGCATGATTATTGTTTGTCTTAGGACTTGACATGGAGGGGTTATTTGAACCATGGTCCTTCAGTGGATTTTCATGAATAGTATGGTCTGCATTTGATGCAAAATATGGTCCACCTAATTCAATTGTGTAATTTTCAATAAGGTCTTTGACAATGTTCCTTATTTGTTTACAAGAAGATGTTTTATGCCCTTTAGCTTGATGGTAATCACAGAAAGAGTTATCGTCCCACCATGATGGTTTAAACTTCCCTGGGTCATATGGCTTAGGGTCTTCTAGTGTGATGAAGTTGTTCTGAAGAATTTTATTAAGGACGTCTTCAATTGGTTCCCCTATGGCAATGTATATACATCTTTTTAGGAATTGTCTTGTCTAGCAAGGTTGTTGTTAACTTTGACTGTTTTGACTGTTTTGATTATTTGAAGTGGTATTGATGGGGGGTGTTATTATTTTTGTTGGTCTATTTTTCATTTGAGCTCATTTAGGGGTAAGCACTGGACCTATTGTGTTAATTTTTTCCCATATTTTTATCCCTTTAAAAGTGGAGAACCATTCAAGTGTAGGTCTTGTAAGACTCTTAGAGAAGAGTCTCATCAAGTAGGTGTGTTCATAGGAAATGTCCATACAATTGGTTGTGAATTCTCCAACATGTTCAATAGGATTCATCTTTACCTTATATTTGGTGAAGTTTGGTGCCACATATCCAAGAGGGAATGGTGGTATGTATAGATTTGTGTCAAAAGGATATAAGCATAAGTCATATGACATGTGTGACTTCTTGTCAAAAATTTGCATGTTTTCTATGGTCCTTTGTAAGTGGGCCACTTGAGCTATCAAGGCATCAATTATAGGATTATTTGTCGCATCACATATGGGAGTGATAGGTATACCATGGACCCCCATTTGTTGTGAAGAAATAGTGTTTCGTTGTGGGATGTGTTGTTGTGAAATGTATGATATTTTTTGATTTGCATGTTGTTGGTATTGAAATTTTTGATTAGGTATATGTTGATGAGTGTGAATATGTGATTCATATGTCTAATTGTGCCCTCCAGCCAGTTGACTCAAAATTTGACGAATATGTTGACCATGAATATTTTGGTGTCCAAATGATGCCATTTTTTGTATGTTTTGATTTCCTTAGTCCAAATTGTTGGAATTTTCCTTGGGGGATGTTCATGTTTTTCCCTTTAGAGGTATTGGTATTAAGTTGTGATGACGTATTAACATTTGGTTGTGATCCTCAAATAAAGATGTGTTGTTTTCTTCCTCCTGTACGATTGAATGAGGTACCAATGAAAGGGTTTGATGATGATGTACCCATGGTACTAGATGAAGCTCCACATATAGGATTTGAAGATCTTGTCCCCATTGATGAGGATCCAAAGGTGGCTCTGACTGATTATGAAGATATTGTTGACATTGTTGGCATTGATTGTGACATAGCTTGCGACATAGTTGGTGTCCCTCCAATGGATGTTGCATTGATTGACTTGGAATTGTTCTAATTGGAGGTTTCATTGGAGGTAGCATTAATAGTTCTTGTGTAAATTTGTGAGGTGGCACCAACAAAAACACTATTTGTATTGTTTTGAGTTTGACTAGTGTTGGACATGTTGTTTGTATTGATGTTAGCATCATGATGTGGAGAGGGAGGTATCAAAGAATTAATGTCAAAGCCACGTGGTAATTTAGCTCCTTGAATTAGAAGTATGGCTAAGTATCTCTCTCTATCTTGTTAAACCAACTCTTCTACAAAGGAGGCCACTTCCAAATTTTGGGCTACAGCTTCTAAGTCTTCCTCAAATACTTGTCCATGTTCATCCCTACGTATGAATGGTTCAAAGGGATTATATGACAAAGAAGACATGTTCATTTAACTGAAAGGATTGACAAAGTTTGTGTCTTGATTTATGTTTTAGTTCATGTCATTGGAAAAGATATAAGTGTTGTTTTCTTGTCCAAAATTATCCATTTGTCTTCATTTTCTTTTAATCCTAGTCTCAACCATATAAGGAATTGCTCAAATTAGGAAGATGGAAAATGACAACTAAATGACACTATGTTTTTTGGTTTTTTGATAGTAAGGTATGACAATGCAACATGATAATGGTGTTTCCTAAGGGGAATTACTAATACAAGGTGACAAGGTTGTCCAAGGAAAGATATCAAATGTCAAAGTGACAATGAGGACTAGTATGAAAATGTTGACTAAGGAAATGACTTCAATGCAAGGTATAAAAGCCAAATGAGCACTAGGATGACAATATTTTTGGATTTTTCAAATAAAGGATGCAAATGAAAACTATTTTTTTGGTATTTTTGACAATAAAGACTGCAATATGACAATGTTGTCTAAAGGGAAAGACCAATGCCAAAGGAAAATGAAGACTAGGATGATATTAATTTTTATTTTTTTTGTATTTTTGGAATAAGGTATGGAAAATGAGGACTAAGATGACTTGAATGTTCTAGGATGCAAATTCAATGGTATAAATGATTTGGAAGAAGGTTACCCAACCACCCTAAGCTTGACCTATGTCTCAATTTTGGAATATCAAAGGACTTGTTTCAAGGACTAGATGGAAATGACAAGATGACTAAGTGAGTTTTCCTAACTTTACTTATGAGTTGGAAAGATCTCACAAAAGGACAAGGACTAAAGAAGGTAATGATGACTAGTCCAATGATAACCTACTTTTGAAGGTAAAGATTTTCCAAAGTATGAGAAGGTTTTCCTAATCCAAAGTTTGCAAATAAAATGAGGACTTAAGAATTGGTTTATGACTAGAAATGGGAGTAATGGACCTAAAGGATGAAACTAATATTTTCAAGGATGATCCTATGGTAAAATGTAAACTAAAGAATGCAAGAAATGGAAGATTTGAGCAATTTTTTATCTGGTTTTTGACAGAATCCTTTGGAAAAAAATGTTTATCGATAGTTTGGACAGATTTGACTCTGGTTTCTGGTCTAAGACAAGGTTTTTGTTTTTTTCATACAAATGTGTCATATTAGGTTTCAAATGCGTCTCAATTTGGCAAATGTGTTTCAGTTTCAACATTTGTGGTTTTCAAGATAACAAATGCGACTCAGTGAAGAGGTTAAGGTCAACAAGTTTTTGGGGAATTCTACTTTGTTTGTATGACACATCTACACTCATAATCCTAAGTTTTCCATTAGGATTCACATTTATATATTGGTCAAGGGTAGCTCATCCAAAGAGCTCCATTTTTAGTCCAAGTCACCTTGGGGTGAGTAATTTTTCTCACCAAGGAAGACCCAAGTTATAGAGTCAATAACCATTTCTCCTACACCCAAGATCGCATGAATGTGTAAGGGGAGAGGATACTTCAATTATTGAATCAAAGGGTGACACAAAGATAGGTGGATCTGGTTTTTTGATCACCTAGTTTGCACAAGGTGAGAGCATAATTACTTACCACCTTCATGTACAATCAAGAAAATGAAAAGCAATGTTCTTTTTACTGCACCAATTGAAGTGTTTTTTATTCTAAAAATAAACAAACAAAATGTTTTCAAAGTAATAGCCTTAGATAATCAAACCTACAAAACCACTAGTTAGTAGTTTCAAAGATATGTCTTGGACCCACAAAAGACTCAAAGCCACATGCTGCAACAACTCATTAGTAACCAAAACATCCCTAGACTAACATATTGCAAAAATAAATCTAGAAAAACTTGAAAGCAAAAAAAAATTACTAGAAAAATGCATCGCAGTAGAGTGATTGTGTAGCTCCGTACATCAAATGCAGCTCGGTTCTATGCACTAGAATATGATAGACGAATGTGGAAACCTACAAGTCAAATGCATCATGACTGAGAAAATGTTGGAGGAGAAAATGTGTCACGAAATAATGGATGCATCGTTTTGTAGAGCAAATGCATCGTGGCCATACCTGTACATATAAAATAGAAAAATGTCATACGGAAAAACAAAAAATGCTCGATTTGGCATCAAGTTCACCAATGTAACTATGGGAATTTTCTTAGGGTTAGCAGATCAAATGCAAAACATAAAAAACCAAAGTAGTAATAAAGTGCAAAGGAATAACATGAAAACAAATTAAATAATCTCACCAAATGTCTTCATTCTCCATGGCTGACCTCCATTATACCTTCTCAACTTACTAGAAATATGATATTTCCCTCATATTTTATGTGAGAAATCTAATGAAAATGACAAGCCCTAAGCAAATGTTGAAGGATTTGAGTGATTTTATGCAATACTATGCTATTATGCAACTAGTAAGCATCTAAACTATGCCTAAATTATGCCAAATGAAATGTGAATATGCCTATGAAAAAATGACGAGTGCAAGAACATGAGATGAAAAGATTGCAAGATGTGCAAATGAAACCAAAATTTCCATTTTATCAAAAATGAAATTTTGAATGAGTGGCCAAGATTAAAAGTTGACAAGTGCCCTAGAATTAATGGACAAGATTCAATATGACAACCCACAATAAGGGTTAGGGAAACATTAGGGAAAATTCAAAATGAAGGGACAAGATTGATTTTTAGAAAATCAAATCAAGGGTTGACAATGCATGTGACAAGAGATAAGATTGGCACAGAAAAAGAGAAAGCTAGAAAAATCAAATAATAATAGAAATTACTTGATTTTTGGAGGAAAATGACTATTTTGAATTTAAAAAATTAATTTTAATTCAAAAAGTGGGGTCACATGAGAGTAAATAATTAATTTGAATTCTTTACTTAAAGAGGGAAATTAGAAAATAGGACCATTTTAAATAAATAATTTTATTTTAAATGACGGAAATGTCAAGGTAATAGTAACTAAATAAATTAAAGAATTTATTTAATTATAAGAAGACTTTTAAGAATTAGTGATGTATTAAATAAATAAATAAAATTTATTTATTTAAATAATCAGGAAGACATAATGGCCAAAGATAATTAAATAAATTAGGAAATTTATTTAATTATAGGAAGACATTAGATAATTAGTGATGTATTAAATAAAGAAATACAATTTATTTATTTAACAATCATGAAGAATAAAAGGACATGAATTAATTAAATAATTATGAACCATTTAATTAATAGTCAAAGTGGACCAAGGACATAATTAAAATGTCTTAATTATGTTAGGAAGAAAAAAGTGAAAATAGATCTTGCAAGCCTAGGTCATTTTTATGTGTATACAGTATTGTTGTGGAATGTATGATGCATTTTGGGTTGGAATTTGTTGGTATTGAGAATTTTGAATAGGAATGTGTTGTTTTGTATGGATATGTGATGCATATGTGGGATTGTGAGTTCCAACAATGTTAGTTTGTATTTGTGGAATATGTTGTCCTTAAATGTTTTGATGCCCAAATGGAGTCATGTGTTGTGTTATTTGGTTTCCTTGTCCAAATTAGTAAATGTGGCCATGTGGGATGTTTGTATTTTGTCTCTGGGGAATATTAGTGTTGGTATTGATTTGTGATGAGGTTTTAACATTTGGTTGAGGTCCTTGAATAGTAATTCATCGTTTGTTCCTCCCAAAGGGGTTTGATGAGTTTGTTCCCATGCCATTAGTTGAGGACCCTAGTAAAAGACATGACAATGGTATTCCCGTAGCACTAGATGAAGATCCAAATAAAAGGTATGATGAATTTGTCACCATTATATTGGTTGAAGTCCCAAAGGTAGCCCCAATAGTTTGAGATGAAATTGTTGATATTAGAGGCATTGATTGTGATGTGGCATGTGCTATGGTTGATGTTCCCACAATAGATGTTGTGTTGACTATGTTTGAAGTGTTTTGAGTGGTGGTCCCAATGGAAGTAGTGTTAATACCAGTGTTTGTTGCATTTTGTGTGGTGGCACCAATGGAGGTATTGTTTGCATTATGTTGGGGTGTTGATTGGGGTTGACTAGTTTTTGTAGTATGATTAGGAGATGTTTCTCTTAAGGTGTTAATATAAAACCCTCATGGACATTTAGTCCCTTGGTGTAAAATCATGGCTAGATATATCTCTGAATCTTGCAAGAGTAACTCCTCCACAAAGGAAGCCATGTTGGGGTTTTGAGTGGCCACTTGCAAGTCTTCCATGAATACTTGTTTGTTTTCATCTCTAATGTATAAATTGTTCAAATGGGTTGCATGAAGAAGATACCATGTTCATGTCACTGAAAGGGTTGATGAAAGATGTCCCCATGTTTGTGTTTAATTTCATGTCATTGGAAAAGTTGTATGGGTTCTTTCCTTGTCCAAAGGGTTCCATTTTTCTTCTCTTTCTTTGGAGCCTAGTCTCAACCATATAAGTTTTGCTCAAGTGAGGGAGGATGAATGATAACCAAATATATGAATGGGAATGGTATGGAACTATGTTTTTTGTATTTTTTAGGAATACCGAATTCGATAATCCAAGGTGATAATTTTGTCTAAAGGGGATGTCAAATGCTGAGTAAAGTTGAAGACTAAAATGAATGGTATGACACTATTATTTTTGGATTTTTGGAACAAAGGATGCAATCAAATGCAAAGTCATAATGAGGATTAAAATGAATGGTATGACACAATATTTTTTGAATTTTTTGGAATAAAGGATAATGAGGACTAAAATGAATGTTGGAACACTAAAAGTGTTTTAAGGTATGTTATTCTAAACGCAAGGTATAATGAAACTCTAAGGTGCAATCAATTTTGGTAGACTTTTAGGAAAGGTTTACTAACCATTCAAAGTTTGGTCAATGTCTCAATTTGGATTGTTAAAGGATTGTGTGAAATGATAAGATTAAAAAGTGAGGTTTCCTAACTAGACTTATGAGTTGGAAATATCTCACAAAAGGGACAAAGACTAAAGGATTGATTTTGACTTAGTCCAAATGACAATCTACTCTTGAAGGAAAAGGTTTCACATAGTATGGCAAGTTTTCCTCTTCTAAAGTTTGCAAAATGAGTGCCTAAATTTTTTTCTATGCTGAAAAAATGATGGTGGATCCTAAGATGCAACTAAAGATTACAAAGGTGGACCTATGGTAAAATCTAAATGCAAGCTAAAAGATGCAAAAATGGATGATTTGAGCAATTCTTTTTCTAGTTTTTGAACAAAGGCCATTGAGGAAAGATGTCTAGACACATATTGAAAGTGTTTGATCATGGATTTGGATAGTGACAGTGATTTTTCTAAATGATAGGAAAATTTGTTGTTTCAGGTATCAAATGTGTTGCAGAATCTCAAATGCATTTTAGTTTCCACATTGTTTCAGACCTCAGAGGCAATTTGACAGGTCAAATGTATTGTTCAATGTTGAAAATGTGTTGCAGTACATTCAGATGTGTGGTTTCAATTTGTAGATGTGACTTAACCTGTCAAATGCATTGTTTTGTGAAGTAAATGTGTTTCAACATAGGCAGGTGTGTTTTTCTATTTGTCAAATATGGTTTAGCAGGTCAAATGTGTTGTAAAAAGTCTAAAGTCTAGTTTCCTTGCAATTTTGGTAGATTTTTGAGATTATTTTAGTTTGAATGTTTTTTTAATAGATTTGTGAAGGATGTTTTATGTGTTTGTTGTTTAGAAAATACATGGAAAACACATGATTTTGTCTTTGAATGTTGAAAAAAGCACAATGAAGATAAGCACAACCTATGAATGGCAAGGACTATATCCACTAGATTCCCACTTGGATTTTTCCAGTCATACTTATTCTTAGTGGGTGACTTAGAAGCTTGGCCACACTCGCTCTCCTCCACTACACTCACTTCTCTAGTTCAAAAAATCTTCAAACCCTCATGAATATCCCATGAAAGACTCTTCACCTCTACTAAGAACTATGAGAACATGGGATGACTTGGAAATAATTGTTGTTGCACCAACGAATAGAAAGGCATTTTGGAAACAACACAAGTGGTTTTTAGTAAGGGCACCCATTTAGATGGCCACACATTAGGAAATATTAACTCTGATAAGGAGGACTCCTAGCCTGAAGAGGTTACACTCAACATGTTTTTACGCACCACATAGGTACTCAGGGAATCACTTGTCTATGTGACACATCCGCACCTGTAATGGTAAGCTTTCCATTAGCATTCACATTTGTATATTGTTCAGGAGTAGCTTGGCTAAAAAAATTTATTTCCAATTTGAGTCACCTTGGGGTGAGTAATTTTTCCCACCAAGGAAGGCCCAATTCTTAGAGTCAATAACAATTTCTCTTGCACCGAGGATCACACAAGTGTGCAAGGGGAGATGATACTTTTATTATTGAATTGGGGTTACACAAATTGAAAACACTTGTTCATTTTAATGCCTAAATTGAAATGTGGGGGCGGTAAAGTAACAACCTCTAAGTTTTTTTATTTCTCAATATTGCAGAAGGTGCAAGAGAATTGCATACACACTTAAGAAACTATTACTACATCATAAGACACAAAAAACACTTGTTCATTTTTAACCCAACTTAGTGTGTCACTTGAACAAAGTTCATTTTAAACCTATGCTCTGAGAATGCATGTAAATTTTAGCCTTCATGATTTTCAATGCAAATTATGTTCATTTTAAGCCATGAAATGTAAATGCAAGTTGTTTTTGATTGTTTGTTTGTTTACTTTAGGATAAAAAAAGTTACAAAATCATCAACAAGCAAAGGTTAGCAACTCCTTCCCACTTTCCGCATGCTACAAACAATAGATTAGTAACCCCAAAGCCCTAATCTACTAAACTGAAAAAGTGAAATCTAGAAAAAAAATTCAAAAATTGAAAGCAAAAGTTTACTAGGCAAATGTGTTGTTTTGCAGAGCGAATGCGTTGCAACAATGGATGTGTCGACCGAACCTACAAATGTGTTTTAGGAAACAAAATACATCCTTTTTTCTATCATGTGTGGCTCAGTACTGTGGATGAGTCGTTCCCGAAAGCAAATGCATTATGCCACATCAAATGCAGCTCAAAAAGTTACAGTTGTGGAATTTTGTACCAGTACCTACAAAAAAAGATGAAAAATCATATGGAAATATGCAAAAAAAATGTTTTTGGTGTCAGGTTCACCAATGTAATAAGGAAAAAAATTTAAGTTAGCATGAAATCAAATGCATAATCAAAACCATAGCTAAACAATGAAGTACAGTGGAGTAAAAATGCATAAAACAAAGAACAATCTCACCAAAATTCTTCATTCCCTCCATGATTGATCTTCATTTCCCTTCTCTATTTGTTGCAAAATGATGTTTTCCATTAGATTTTGATGAGAAACTATGACTATGACTAATACCTAAGCAAATATAGAAGGATTTCTACTATTGTTGCAATTTGCAAGTATGCAAGTATGAAGCAAGCCTAAAGTATGTAGAAAATGCAAGAAATATGCTAGCAAGAAGTCAAGAGGTATGAAGTGTGTCAAATGAGGTAAAAAATTCCTTTTGATAGAAAAGTCAATTTTGGATGAACAACCAGGGTTGTCAGATGAGAAACTCCCTAAGATCAAGTGTTGAAATTAAATGTGACAACCAACAATTCGAGTTAGGGAAACATTTGAAATGAAGGGTTGAGATTTGATTTTAGAAAAAATCAAATCAATGGTCAAGAATGCATGTGACAAGGAGATATTGGGCACAGAAAAAGAGGCTACTAGAAAATCAAATAATTTAAAATTATTTGATTTAAGAGACTGACTTGACCTTTTGAATCAAAAATTAATTTAATTCAAAAGTGGTGGGGTCATCTAACAGTAAATAATGATTTTAAATTATTTACTTAGAGGGAAAATAGAAAGTGGACAATTTTAAATAAATGATTTTATTTATAATTAGAAAAAGCCAAGATCGATAATAAGTAAATAAATTATAGTAAATTTATTTAATTATAAGAAGATATAAAAAAATTAATGACGTATTTAAATAAATAAATAAAGTTTATTTATTTAAATAATCCAGAAGAAATAATGGAAAAATAATAATTAAATAAATTTAAGAATTTATTTAATTATAGAGGGACATAAGAAATTAGTGACATATTTAAATAAAATAAATGCAATTTATTTATTTAAATAGTCGGGAGGAATAAAAGATGTGGATTAATTAAATAATTGAGAATTGTTTAATTAATAGTTGAATTTGGGCTATAGGACATAATTAAATATTTTAATTATGTTAAGAAGAAATACAAAGAAAATAAATCTTGCAGACCTAGGTCAATTCTATGTGTCTACAGACCCTTCGAAAGCATCCTCCTCAACCACTTTAGTAGAAAAAGAAAATTAAACAACAAACTTCAACAAAATTGACTATCAAAATCCTAAAGAAATGAAAAATATTTATGAAAAAGGTTATGAACTTATGAAATAACTTGGATATAGTGGGAAAGGATGTGGTACTAGAGAACAAGGTATCCATGTCCCTATAGAGCCTCACATGCAAGAAAAGAATAATGGTCTTGGTTATTTTTCCTCGAAAGATACAAACAAACCTTCACTCAATATCAACACTCTCACAAAAGACCTTTAAGCCAAATTTAACAATAGTGCATCTTGAATTGATAGACACTAGTATTCTTGATTATTATCCTTTGAAAGAAACAAATAAATCCTCACTTAACATCAATGTCATCACGTAAAACACTTATGATTCAAATTTCATAGATTTTACACCTTCCTTTAAAGAAGAGAACAAAATAGATTGCAATGTAAAGAGTGTTGTGTTGGTATGACACCTTTTACTAAGCAAGAGATATCTTTGTCACAAAATAAAGCATTATCTACCATTGATCAAGAGGTTATCCTTTCGAGACTCCTCCAAGATCGTTTGATATTCCTCCTTGCAAGAACATGAAAGAAATTTTACTAAAAACATTTATTTTGTGCATATCATAGAGTTCATGGTCACGCTACTAATTAATGTAAGGCTTTAAGCAACAAAATTCAACACCTTAAGGATTTTGGTGCTCTTCCTTGTGTTGAAGCACCTAATTCCTCTAATTGATATTGATTTTTACTCAAGAATATTTCTCATCAATCATTTTGGCTTATCCTTGTCCTATACTAAATGGGGGAAAGGGGTTAGGTAGCCTTGCCCTCATATGTCACTTGTTTTCTCTTTTTTCTAATTGACTTCCTTCCATGTACATATAAGAGCAAGCTTTGGATGTGGATGACATTCCTTAAATTGGCTTGCATGCGACATACTGAGTTACGCATTTTTGGGGCAACCCCTTCCCTTCTCCTAACATAGCTTATTGGAAACATATGACTTGGCATAGGGATTTCTGAGTAAGCTCTCATGTCTTCTACTTTAAAGTAATTGTTCATAGTAATGATGTTAGCAATTTCTTTAAAGTGGGGGCATACATTAGCATTATTTTGGCATTACTTTGGAATGATTTCATTTGCATTTTTCCATGTTCTTTGATGTGATTTTCTTACTTCATGCAATGTTTCTTATCTTTGTGGTGAGATTGGGAGTAATGTCCTTCAAGAGCTTGATCTATCTTAGCATATTACATTCCTCTTAGTGGTGATGTAGCCCACTACATCCCCTAAGTTATGAATCTTTTATCCTTTGATTTTTCCTCTCTTGGATACATTAGGAACAATGTCCCCTAAGATTGATACCTCACATGAACTAAGAAAAATCCCTTCAAACATCCCTCTTATTGTGTGCACTTTCATTTTGTACCTTATTAAAGTAATGGAAGTATCACTTTGCTATGGTTCCTTGGGCCTCACCTAGTGAACAATTAGCTTCACTAGCCCTTGTGAGCGTGCATTTTTGTACCTTATTAAAGTCATAGAGATATGGATTTGATATGGTTCCTTGGGGCTCACCTAGTGAATAACTAGCTTCACTATCCCTTGTGAGCATGCATTTTCTTTTTTTCCTTGTCATAGTCATGGGGTTATGAATTTCATATGGATCTCTTGGGGCTCACCTAGTGGACAACTAGCTCCACTAGCTCTTGTGAGCATGCATTTTGTTTGCATAGTGGACAACACATTCCACTTGTAAACCTTTTTTGGAAAAACATCCTAGACACCGTCCACAACACATTGGATGGCTAGTCGAAGCTTGATCTATTTCATTTTCCTTTTTCCTTTATCCTTTTCCTATCTTTGATGGTGTATGTTTGTGATCTAGTTATAGCTTCACATATCATCCACAAGTGTGTTCCTTTGTGCTTATGTTGGTTTTCCATAGGATCTTGATCCTGGGGGCTTGGCCACAATCTTGGTTATTTTCATCCTATCTTACTAGCATTTGTACATTTGAACCCCTCTTGATTGCATGGTTGGCTACTTTAGTGTGAGTTTGAAGAAAGTTCATCCTCTCACTAAAGTGGGGGATGAATGCAGTGTAGGAAAATGTATACCCTTGCATTTTCACACTTGTTTGGTTCCACATTTCTTTATTTATCCTTATTTATTTCTTAATTGGTCCTACTTTTCATCCACAATCCTAATAAATTATATCATTTTATGGCTAATCCCAACAAACATCAAAGGATAAGTGATAATTTAATTATTTTGGTTGTGTGTCCTTGATTTTTTGACTGAGACTAAGACACCACCTAGGGTGTCTTTGTACTCCAAAGATCTTGGTATCCTCTTTTCAAAATCACCTTGAAGGGTCCCCTTTTTGGAGTATGTGCCCCAATTTTTAAGCCTCGAGACTAAGATGCCACCTAGGGCATCTTAGTACCCCTTGAGTTATTTTTGGAATTTAATTTCAAATCTTGGTGAGATTTAGCTTCCTTTAATTAATGAATCCATATTTCATCTTCTTGTATAATTTTGGGATATTTAGCATGGATAAACTATATAAATACAAGGTTCTTTCACTCATTTTCATCCAAGAATTTTGTGAGAGCATTCCTTATAGCATAATCAAGTTCAAAAGAGCATTAAAAAAAAATCATCAAGCATTTGGAGCCATCATCAAGATTCAAGCATCATATCAAGGATATTCTTGCACCACGTGTGTTTTTGAGCTAACATTTGTGATGTAGGGTTTTGATTCAAGCAAGCAATTCAAGTGAAGATATATCAAGCATTCCTTTGATTTCAGATCTACATTCAAGCTAGCCACTTCACACAAGTTTTGCATATTTCATAACAAGGGTTTGAAGAGTTGCAACATAGCACTTTTTCCATTCATCATTTCCATCATTTATTCCATTTCATTTTAAGGTTTAATTACCAACAAGGGGTTTGACCAAGGCACCCCCATTTACTAATAATCAACAAGTTTTTCCTCTCTTCCATGTTTGTGTTTGTTGATTTAGGTTGAAGACTTGAAGATAATTTGAAGTGCAAAGTTGTAAAGTTGCAAAGTTGCATTACAAAGTTGCCATATTCATGAAAACCCCCCTACAAGATAGATCTGGAACTTTTAGGACCCAAGATCAGAGAAGAAGGAAGTGTAGACATTGAGCCTCAAGATCACATTCAAAAATTTCAGAAATTCAAAATGGGACTAAGTCGAGAGCAAGGGCGTCTTAGTCCTCCCAAGGGTATTTTGCAGAGATTATTTCAGATTATGTTCTAACTTCCAAATATTTTGCATTTCCCCCAAAAAATAGCAGCGATACTAAGACAACACTAGGGGATTCTTAGTCCTCCCTAGCATATTTTGACAACATTTTTGCATTCCCAAAATCCTTGTCACATTTTGAAACTTCCTAAGTACACACATCCCAACTTGTTGTTGCTTAATTTCATTATTTGCATTCATTATTTGGATTGCATTACTAGGTTTTGTGAGTTGAATGTTAGGTTATCTTTACCAAGCCTTTGCTTGGTGGTGAACCCTTCATATCTTAAAGAACCCCCTCCTAGGTCTCATTTGTTGATAATTGACCCACCTTTGTGTTGATAGTCAATCCAATTTGGATTCTTAGGAAATTCTTGAGTGGCAATTGGAGAGTAGTGGTGTTCTTTGACCTAGGTTATAAAGCACTCATTCCCCCATTGGTCACTTCATATCTAATATCCTAGAGGAATATTGATGCCTATTTATAGATAAATTCCTCTACCTCAAAATAAATTTGATCACAACATTCACTAAACAATATCAACCATTTTAATCTAAGGGAATGTATTAGTAGACAATTTTAGAACAAAAAATAACAACTAACCTCACATTTATACTCCTCCAAGTTATTTCACGTTTCACCATAATAGAGGGCATGATATTTCAAACTACAAAACCATCTAGTGCATTAAAAAATAATAATGACTATTCATGAACACACTACTACAAGACAAGGCATAGACCAACTAATTTTCAATAAAAAATTGAACATATCATTGATTGGGACATGTTAGGCCTTTTGGAACATGATGTAGATACATATATCAATACCACCCATGGAATTATATAGATTCTTGATTCAACCTTTTCTCACATATTAGACTTTCTAAGGAACTCTCCACTCACAATAGTGCTCCCCTTAGTGTCTTAGGTTTAGGCTACATAATTTGAACTACTTCAACCCCTCACAACAATAATGTTATGAGTAACTTTCAACCACCTAGTTCTCCTCCTAATTACATTGATTTCACATATTATTTCAAACAAATACCCTCATATGATGACATATCAAGGCAAGGTGAACCTACAATTTACCTATTAAACTCATGATAATTACAATAAACATGTCATGATTGAATATGGGTCTATAACTAGTCTAGTCCCTCTTTCCCTCCTCCAAAGGATTGGGTATAACGAATCTAACTGTATAGTAATAAAATTGTAACCCTTGAAATTTCACATACATTCTTGTATCTACTTTAGTGTCCACTCCCTTAGTATCTTTTGTAGGCTCATTTTAGCCCCTGCATCAACACTTTTCCCTTAACAAGATGCTCTAGCACCCTATTTCAATAGCTACCCTCATGCGCTAGCTTTGAATCTAACCTTGTGCTTTTCTTGTTTGTGTTGTTTTGTAGTGTGATGTGTCTAGACACTAACACACTGCGCGGACATCTAAGCACCATGCTAGCATCCTGCAATGTTTCAATGTTCAAACAATTGTATTTGAGCATGCTTGCCACTTGTCCTCACCTTTTTTGGGTGGTAACAGCTTGGGATGCCTTGTAATGGTTGGAGAAGATTCTTTTCCCTCATTAAAAGCTATCCTTTAAGTTTATTTTTCTCTCTAACTTCTTCTAGCTCCACTCTTTTGCTTCTAGATTTCTCTCCTTCTTGTCTTCTCTCTCAAGCATTCTTCCATCATTCTCTTGCTTGCATAGCTCCATTGCTTCCTACAATAGCATTCTCCAAAGCTCTCACAATACCCTTTGTAGCTCTCTTGGCTCTTTCAACTTCATCTCCCTCATCGCATACTTGTGAGCATCTTGGGATTCCACACATCCCTTATCTATTTCATCTACATCTCATGATACGAGTTCTCCTCCTTGAGTGGGGATTTATTTTATCACCTCTTTTGTGATATGGATTCTTCTCCTCGAGTGGGGATTGATTTTATCACTCATACTTGGTGGTGTGGTTTCTAATCCTAAGTGTTTATTTCTTTCACCACATGTTTTTAATATTTTGGTTCATCTCTCTCTTTCTATCTAGCTATCCGTGGAGGTGGGAAAACAAAAATGGGGGTTTGACTGAGGCAAACCCCTATACATCCCTAACAATTTCTCTAGATCTTACACATCTAGGCATTGAATACATTCACATGTTGGAGGTTTCATCACTTGCATAGTTGTAATTATTTCCTTTCCTTTCTTCTCCTTATATTTGTTATTTCCTCTTCACTCAATTTTAGTTATGTTATATTCTACTGCTTTCTTGCATTCTAAGGTTTCTAGAAATCAAAGTAGAAGTAGTCATTTAGCTATTTTTTATGATCAACTCACTTTCTAGTCTAGACGAGATGCTAGTGTACTTCTGAGATGCCAGTGTGTCGCATTGTCGTATGTATTCTATGCTGCCATCCTTTGGCCAAGAGCTTGTTAGTTTTTCAAGAAAATCTTTATGAATTTCTCTTTCTGATTCTAGAACTCTCGTCATTGTTCCATGAGGTAGTTTAGGGAAATTCTCCCCATGAGGCTCTTTGAGTGAAGAGAAATCATTCCCCCTTCTCTAAATTTTGGTGAACCTGATGTGAAGAGGGTATTTAAAAAAAAAAGGAATTTATTTACCCCAACTTGGTGGGGTCATAACTTTTAGCTTAGTGCTCAAAATTCAAAACCATTTGAACTATTGGAAAGGTATCCTAGAGAACAAGTTTAGTCCCTAAAATACGAGTGCATATAATAGTCAAATTTTAGGGACTATGCCATAGAAAAAAGGACCCTTTTCTTGACATGGGATTAATTCATGATAAATTGGACTTAATGAAGCCTTGATTTAGGTGTTGTGAGGAATTTTCTGCATCCACACTAAGTCTTGGACCTTTTCAAACAAAATAAAATTCAAATAATGACATCTTGTGAAGGTGTTGTGAAGTGTTGTAAAATATTTCTACACTCTTCTAGACTCTATTCATTAAAATTTACCTAAAAATCAACTTTTCATCACTAATCAAGTCTTATTTTGAAGTGTTGTAAAGTCTTGTGACAAGATTTCATGCTTTTCTAGGCACAATTTCACTATTTACACCTTTCTTATGCTTTATTTAACCCCTTTATGCCCTTATAAGGCTTAATTAATTGCATTTTTGAATGTAAGATTGACAAACAACACGAAATACAAGATAATTCCTAACACCCATTTTTCAGGTCCTAGGTGGGACCTATTTGCCATGGGTGGCGAATGAGTCCCCCTTGGCTCCAAATTCAAAATATTTCAAATTTTCTTTTGGTTTTTTATTCAAAATCACATGATGTCGGCCTGTGATGAGGTACTAATGGGTTACTAAGGCACAAGAATGTATAAATAAGTTTTTTTACATCCATTTTATCCCCCATTCATTCATTCAACCATTGCTCATTATTCATCCATCATTCTTCCATCTCAACTCAAGAAACCTAGGGCTCTCTTATTGCAAATCATCTAGAAATATTTTAAAGACATTCAAGGGTTGAATCTTCCTCCATTGTTGCAGAAATTCAAGATCAATCATCATGGCAAGGTAATCAACTCCATTATTGCATGTCTCATTACTTTCTTTCATCATTTTGGTTTAATTTCCTAAAAAGGGGTTTAACCAAGGAAAACCCCTATCCTCTAACAATCAATAAGTTTTCCCCTCTTTAATATGTGATTGTAGGTTTGTAAATTGAAGAAAAATGCCAAAAATGAGAAAGTTTCAAATGTTGTCAAAGTTGTCATGAAAAGTTGTCAAGAATCATGGAAACTCAAATCTAGGGGAAAATATCCATCTAATCTACATAAAATCAGTGGAAAATGGCTTATATCATCCATCTTCAAAGGCTTGCAAAGTTTTAGCTCGAAATTCCACTCTTGTGACACTTTTCAACAAAACGGGACTCGTCCTTCAGTAATGGTGAATGCGTCCCACTAGGCCTAAAAAACAACAATTTTGAAGTTTGAGAAATATTTCTAGTCTTTAATACATTTCCAACTGCATACCATTTACATCCTTTCCTTTTTTTTGGCTTTATTTATATTTTTAGATCATTCTTTAGGTCTTTTATATTACATAATGTGTTTTCAAACAAGTTACTTTTCTTAGGTTTTGCATTCATATTCGATCAATTTCATAGCTTAATTGTACTTAGATCATTCCATTTAGTCATACACACATCATATAATCCTTTATTTGATTGAACCTAGTTAGCATTTTTGGCCTACCTCTTTCCTTTTAGGAGAAAATCCCTAGAAGAGCTAGAGAGCCTTGTGGAGCTAAAAATCTACAGTTCAGGGACTAGCGCAAGTTCCAACGTCAAATTCTACTCCAAAGACCTTCCAAAGCACAAATTAATAGAACATAGAAAATATTAAAAAAATCATAATGAATTTAATATCTTCTTTTATTATTTCAGTATCTAATTTTGTTCAAAATGTTAGTGATATTCCATTTCACACATGTGACAGTGACTTAGCCTTGCCTATGTCACTTGGTATCTTTGATCCTTCTAAAAAAAGTCCTTTGGCTTTGGAGGATATTTTTTTGCAAGAAGATGAAAACATTGATACCTTTCTTAATGTTACTCTACCTTCCATTCATTCCAATGCACTCTCTTCTAAAGATAATTGCATTTGTGAATGATGAATCTCATCTTTGTTCTGATGCACTCTCTTTTAGAGATGATGCATTAGTGAATGATAAATCTCTTTCCACATTTGATCCAGTTTGGATTAATATTGAGAATATATATTCAAATAATTATTCTACTAGTTGTGATGATTATGTAAATGTAATATGTCTCTGTTTCCCCTAAAAGGCCTAAGAGACTGATCATTTACCTAACTCCAGCTAGTCCTTCTCCTAAAAGGTTTTTTTCTATTAATGGTGTTCCATTTGATAGTGACTCTCCTAATCTTTCTAAGAATCCCTCTTATAGAGTGGTAGCTCATATTTATGAGAATAAAATGAATAAAGAACCAATCCTTCCTCAAGCACCTAAACCTATAACTAAAGCATCCAGTGATTGTGATCTTGTCAGGGACCTCCAAGTTACTCTGGCTAAGATCTCACTATGGGACTTGCTTTAGTCTGCTCAAGTTTATCAAAGTATGCTTTAGGAAGCCTTGCAAAAGATCCTATTGCCTTCTTCCACTAGGCCGACGGGTCTTGATGCATTGATAGCTCATATTCATGCAGATTCGCCTAATATTATGTTCTATCCACAAGATCTCCCACCTTCAGAAGTACAAAGTAAAGTGGAACCCTTAATGGTAATAGTTAAAATTAATAAAATCAACATTAGACGTACTTTTTTTGACATTGGTTCGGTGCTCAATGTATGTAGCATTGATCTATTTCCTAAAATTAATATTGATTCATCTTCTCTTAATGCTTCTTCAGTTGTCATTCGTGGGTTCGATAATGTCAATAAATAATCCCTAGGCATGATAGTCTTTCCTTTGAGGTTGGGACGTGTTATCGTACTGACCCTTGTATATGTTGTGTGAGAGAAATTACCATATAACCTTCTTCTTGGTAGATCGTGGATTCACACTATGGGTGTAGTCTCATCTACCTTGCATAAATCTATTAAGTTCATTTACAATAATTGAGTAGTCATGTAGTCAAGGCTGACCCTGAAGCCAAGCACTTGTGTGAGATGGAAGTTGTCGGTTAGGTTTCAATTATTCCTACTCTTATTCCTTGAGTGTCTTCTAATGTGTTGATGTTTACTCTAGAAGTACCTACCACAAAGGATACTCTAGATAAATTTCCCTAAGGAAGATCCTTCTAAAGAAAGAAAACTTAAGTCTACTCTTTCTAATTCTCAAAGGAATGCATGTCTTGTTGATGATTAGGGTTATTTAGACTTTATAGAATCCTTCACTGGAGAATATAAAGTTGACCCAATCCACTTAGACCTTTTGATAACATCATTCACACTTGCTATCAAGGATGGTCATTCTTCAATATCACGGGAGTGTGGATGAAATTGTAATGTTCTTAATGTTGATCCTCCTCCATTGTCTTCTATCTTCATATCTTCTTCTTGCGAGCAATACAAATTTTCTCCACAAGAGAAAGGTTTTATCCCTGCTCCTCATTCCTTATCCGAACAAGAGTGTATCTTGTTGAGGTTTCTAAAAGCTTGCTTGATTACTCTTCCTTCTCCTACATGCAAGAAATCTCATGAACATCATAAAGAAAAACATTCTTTTTTTGCACTCCATTGAGTGTTTGGCCATTCCACTAGTGAATGTAAGGCCTTAAAGGATAAAATACAACAACTTCATGATTCTGGTGCCATCAAACTTCCATTTGATTGATGCACCCACATTTTCTTTGTATGACAAGTGATATTCAAGGTTTACCTCTATCAAGACTATATGTTCTAAGTATCTTGCATGGTTCTCCTCCCCTATATGTTGGGGGCAGTGATAACTTGTTCTAAATATGTGCATCCTTCTAAAGAACCCCTCTCTTCTCTCTATCTTTCAAATGAAACATCCCTTGAGTGGACCCTCTTTCTCTTGAAGGGTTCCTGAGGGAGCCCCTTTGAAATATTTTCTCTCAAATGAATTCTTGGCATCTAGCTTTGGGGCAACCTGACTAAATCTCACTTTTCAAATAGTGCATCCCTTGAGTGGAACCCTTCTCTTTTAAAGGGTTCCTGAAGGATCCCTTTGAAAGCCTTCCAATTTTTTGATGGTTTGCGTGAGTGTTTGCTTACTTGCCTGTGTGGCCACTTTTTGACATGTTCTATCTGTGGGTAAACATGTTGCTTTACAGGTGCTTCTATGAAGCCACTTTTTGACTCTATGGAGTCTACTTCCTTGGGTTTCCTCCATGTGATATATCTTAGGGGATACCTCCCTATAGGTCTATATGCCTATAGGGTTCCTCTTTTGAGCTTCCTCCATGCAAGAGATCTTGGGGGTCACTCCCGTACAGGTTTGTGGATCTATAAGGTGCTTTCTTGTATTTCCTTCATGTGAGAGATCTTGAAGGACACCTTTCCTGCAGGTCTAGGGGTTTGTAGGGTGCTTTCTCAGATTCCTCCATGTGAGAGATCTTGGAGGATACCTTCCTTGTAGGTTTGTGGGCTTGTGAGGTGCTTACATTCTTAAATTCTCTTCTCTTCTCAAAATTGTGTATACCGGATCGAAGATCTGCATCTTCTTCATCCTAAGTATATGCCCTTCCTCTCTTCATTTTAATTTTTTTCTAAGTGTGTTATTTCTTAATTTGGGGATGACGCATATGACTAAGAAAACCTTCTACATCGATGACTCTTTGCTTTGCTAACTCGAATTCTTTAGCTTTATATGTTCTAACATTGTTGTTTGGTGCAAGTTTTCCTTGTTAATGCATTTGTTTTGCAGGTCTTTAGCCTGGGGGCATGCTTCCATGGTTCAAATAGCTATTTGCTTCCTCTAAAATATCCTTTTGGCATATGATATTATTTATGTTTAGTAGATTTCCTTTAGCCCGCATATTAATGTAGATTCGTATTCCCGCTAAAGTGGGGGAAAAATGTATAGTCGTAAAATTGCACCACTTGAAATTTTGGATACATTCTTCTATCTGCTTTAGTTTCCACTCCCTTAGTATCATCTATAGGATCATTTTAGCCCTTGCATCATCCTTTTTCCCTTCTTAGGATGCTCTAGCACCCCTTTTCAACAACTACCCTCATGTGTCAGCTTTGCATCAAACCTTGTGCTTTTCCCATTTTTGTTTTTTGTAGTGTGATGTGTCTGGATACTAGCATGTCATGTGGATGTCTATGCACTACGCTAGCATCCTGTGACATTTCAATGTTCAAACAACTGCCTTCGAGCATTCTTGCCACTTTTCCTCACTTTTTGTTGGTGGTAATGGCCCAAGATGCCTTGTAACGATTGGAGAAGCTTCTTTTCCCTCATCAAAAGCTATCCTTTTAGTTTATTTTTCTCTCTAACTTCTTCTAGATTCACTCTTCTACTTCTAGCTTTCTCTCCTTGGGTTCTCTCTCAAGCATTCTTCCATCTTGCTCTTGCTTGCACAACTCCATTTCTTGCTACAACAAAATTCTCCAAAGCTCTCACAACACCATTTTTATCTCTCTTGGCTCTTGCAGCTTCATGTCCCTCATCTCATACTTGTGAGCATCTTGGGATTCCACACATCCCTTATCTATTGCATATACATCTCATGATATGGGTTCTCCTCCTCAAGCGAGGATTGACTTTATCACCTCTTTTGTGATACAAATTCTCCTCCTCAAGTGGGGATTGTTTTTATCACTCATACTTGGTGGTGTGGGTTCTACTCCTAAGTGGGTTTTTCTTTCACCACACACTTTTCCATTTCAGTTCATCTCTCTCTTTCTATTTGGTTGTCTATGGAGGTGGGAATACCAAAATGGGGGTTTGATTGAGGAAAACCCCTATACAACACCAACACTTTCTCTAGATCTTATGCATGCAAGCATTGAATAAATTCACATGCTGGAGGCTTCATCACTTGCATGGTTGTAAGTCTTTCCTTTCATTTCTTTTCCTTATCTTTGTTATTTCATCTGCACTCTATTTCAATTATGTTATATTATGTTTCTTTCTTGTATTCTAAGGTTTTTAGCAATTAGAGTAGAAGTAGTCATTCAGATATTTTCTATGATCAACTCACTTTCTAGTTTGCATGAGATGCTAGCATGCTTCTAAGATGCTAGCATGCCACATTTTCATCTATATTTTGTGTTTTCTTTTTTTGGCCAAGAGCTTGTTATTTTGTCCAAAAAATATTTGTGACTTTCTCTTTCTAATTCTAGAACTCTCACCGCTATTCCTTGAGGTACAGTTTAGGGAAATTCACCCCGTGAGGCTCTTTGAGTGAATTGAACTCATGAGTAGTGAATCCCCCTTCTCTACACTAACATCACTCAAAAAAATGATACCCTTAGAGGTTGGGATAAGCTTATGACTCTTATCATTCAAAATTTTAATATCCCTATCACAATTGGTCTAAAAACCCTACTTATGTAACATTTTATCATAAATGAAGAAACTAGCTACAACATGATTCTTAGATGGATTGATATTCATGTAATGTATACCATTACCTCCACCCGATTTCAATAAATCTTTTTTCTTTACCTCAATCAGATTCACACCATCAAGAATGATTCTAACCATTTAAGTGTGAAATCTCTATGTCAGAAAATAGAGCTAGTACAAGAAATTAGAGTCTTGATACTATGAAAATATTCCTAAATATAATCCTAAAGATAAAATTCAAAAGGAGACCCCTCAACAAGGTCTTGACATAATTGATGTAGTTTCTTCTAAGATCAAGACTTCTAAAAAACTAAAGTAGGATCAACATACCATCTTTCTTTTTCATCCTAATTCAATAGGAACCTACGTACATAAAATCCTTGTTGATAATATTGTTAAAGATACCTCAATTATTTTTTGTTGTAGTTTGGTTGTCATTGATGTCAAAAGAAATTTGTTGTTTGGATGTTTTGCTGTCAGATTCCTAGAGAAATTCTTTACATTTCTCCACTGGTGATACTTTGCTACTATAATTTGGAGGATATTTTTATGTTGTGTCAAGGAATGTGTGATCCAAGTTTCATGTCATTTGAGTTATTAGAAAGGATTTTTTTAGTTTAAGTGACAGTTTAAAGACTATATTGATTATGTGTTGATGTTATTTGAGGTGCCAATGTTGGCTTTTCTTTTCTCTGCATTTGTAGATATGGATGTTCAATTTAGAAGTTAATTTCAATGTGTTGTGAAGGTAGTATATCCAAAGTTTCATATTTTTATTCCTTCCCTAGAGAAATTTGAAAATGACATAGTATAGGATTGTATTGTCTAGTGACTAGTTTCATTGTTTGTTGGCTTGCGCTAACTTGTTGTTGCATGAAGTTGTGAAATGTATGAATAAGATTGTTCCTAAATATCATGTGGGGCTTGTTGTTGCTCCACAAAGTTTTTTCTAGCTTCTCTAGAATGGGTTGTGGTCTGGAATGGATGTTTTTGTTGGGTTATACTTTTATGTGGCCAACTTATGTATGTTGGTGATGTGTACAACAAGTTCAAGAGTGAGTAGATCCTATAGAGTGTTTCAAAGTGTTGTATGGGTCATGTCGAGTCATTTGAAATAAGAAAAAATAAAATTTTATTATTCATGTGTATTTGCAATGTTGTGAAGGCCAACATACTACAAGATACACATTTTTTTTGCTTAAGACTGGCATAATTTGAATTTGTGAACTGTGTAGATTATGTTCATAGAAGATTGAAGGTGTGAATATTGGTTAGGAACAAGTTAACCATGTGTTGGAATTCATAATTTATGTTCCTCTTCCTGGTTTTACATGTAGTCCTTTGGGTGTTTCCCTATACATGTTTCATGTTGATTATTTTATCTTTGGTTGACTCAGAGATGTAATACTTTTGTTATTGTAAGGAAGCTAAGGTAGCAGAACAACTTCCTACAATAATCTTGAGAGGATAATGAGACAAAAATTTTACAGATCTTTAAGAGTTATAGAAACTTAAATAGAAATAAACACAAATATCATGCATACCACAACATGGTGATTTACATGGGGAAACGCTTTCGGGAGAAAAACCCCACACTCTAAAAACCACCCAATATATTATTCAAAAATCACAAAGATTAAAATATACTAGCTAAGCAAGCATCTCATAGGAGTATCACCAACAAAGATCCAAAGGTAACACAACCGCTATTAGACACACATAATACATCACAATACACAACTGTAATACAATGCTCTCATAAAATAGGGTTTCCTTCTGAGGCAAGACAATCTAACAAAAATATTAACCGTCAAATATGAGACATAATGATGAATGATCCTAATTTATAATAAGTACATAAAATTTGTCTTTCAAGGGTGTTTCCCCTAAGCCCTCATTGGGTTAAATTTCCCCATGGAACCCCAATGCGGGATATGATCCCATCGGACCCCTCGCATGGTGGGAACCCCCCGTGCCCCCTCTATCATCATCATATGAATGGTACCTTATGTATCAAAAGTATCTTATGTAATTTCAAGGTTGAGACACATTTTCCCAACAATTATAGGCTGACATGTAATGTAATCAATGTAATATCTTGTATATATTGTAAACGTAGTTGATCTAGGTCATGGAAGATGAAGCATGGGTGTGTGATGCATTCTAAAAATTGTGTAAGTGATTGAAAGAGAAAGAGAAGAAGTAGTTGATCCTATTTTGTTCCAAATAATCATGTATCTTTGTGATGGAAGGTAAGTGAAGAAGTGAACTTAATTGTTTACTAGAGGTAGTGAGCCAAATGAAAAACTTATTCAATGCTGAAAACAGTGAGCTAGTATGCAGAAACTTGAAGATATTTGAAGAAGTGACAAAGAAAAATTCCAATCATCAAAAAGAGAACCTAGAAATGAAAAATTGAAATCATTAAAAGGATTGAAGTTGATTTTCAATTTTAGACAATGGAAAATAATGTTTTCTTATATCAATGAGTAGTAGGTTCCTTGGTTTGTATCCCTAAAATAAAGTGTATTTAGGGAGTTGTAGCTTCCTTGGGTCTAACCTTAAAACCTATTTTTAGGGAGGAACTTAGCTTCCTTTGGTTGTAACCCTAAAACAAAGTTGTAATTGTTATTCATGTGTGAGGTTAGATTAGGATAGTAGCTCCTAGCAACCTTTCACATTGTGTGATTTACCCTATGGGGTTTTCCATGAAAATTTAGTGTTGTGATGTGTTGTGGATTGTTCTCATCTTTCATGTTCATGTCAATGCAGTGGTGTTGAAAGTATTTGTTTATTATAGAGGATTTGAAATTCAATGGAATATTGATTCACCCCCCTCTCTTATTATTTTGATGTGTTCAATATTTTTATGGTTAAGAATCTAAAATTTGGGATCTCTCCACATCAAAAAGTTTAATTATCTAATTGTTACATTATATCATCAACAAACATATCAAAAATAGTTGAGATCCATTATTCAAAAATATTTATTGAGCATACTATTTCTATCTTTGATTAGCATATGGTTTTCTTTATCATTTTGTGCCTATTTTCATTATCTCATCTAAGGATATCTTTAGAGGTGGAAACAACAATACGGGTGTTGAACTAAGGAAAAATCCTATATAGCCACCCAATCATTTATCTTTGGTATTGTGTGTAGCTGCAAGTGGAAGAAATTTTTGAAGCAAAGCTTAAATGTCATCAAATTCTTTTGGTGATATCTAAAACCTCTCCTTTTCATTTTCATCTTATTTCCATTCAACATCTTAATCTGTGTGCCTTTAGTTTTGTACAATCATATTCTACACCCCTTTCACATCTAGAAATCAATGCACAACATTTTGTGATTTTTGGTGAAAAATATTATTTTCTATCCATATGGGACATAAGCAAAGCATGATGTTATCTGGAAGTCATGTTTTCATCCTAGATAAATAGCTTGTCAAGTCATCCAAAAGAACTTTTTACCCTGCACTTTTAGTTTTTGATGTTTGAAAGGTCAGTATAAATTATGTACTCTATTGGATTCCGCATTCCCCCATTTCGAGTTCACTTGAGCCGTGTCAATTGAGGTAGTGGAGAGACAATTTTCTCCATGAGATCTCATTATTCTAAGGATAGAAAATTCCCTCCTCTACAATTATGTTTGAAAATCATAAAAATAAACTAAAAAATAACAAAAAAAATTAAAAAATCATGAAAATATAAAAAGGAAAAGCATGAATTTCATTATTGAAATCATTAAATTTGTTAGTGATTTACTATTGTTCAATTTTCATCCTAGCAAGTATTTATAAAGTTGCAAGTATAAGTTGTCCCCACTAAGCCTTGGATACCCAAAATCATTAATTGCCATTTCCCTTTACATTTCTAGAATTTTAAAATAAACTCAAACTCTAAGATTTATACTAACCCCAATATTAACCACTATGTAGATGAGTCTTGGTAAAACAAGTTTTCAAACCTATAGTACCTAATAGAAGCTAATAGTTAGATCTTCCCAAATCCTCCTTGGTGAGAGGGAATCATTAGGAGAAAACTATCGTTTTGGTGGCATTTAGCCCCTTACTTATCTAGCCAAAAATTTCAAGGGGGTCAAAAATCTACAAATAAATTAAAATATGTGTTAATGTGTGCAACAAAAGAAAATGAAAAACATACAAAATATATTTTTTTTATTGTTTACACTCTCAAGTGGAGAAAAATCTAAGATTGAAGCTACAAATCTGACATCCCATTGAAGAAAGAAGAAAAATAAAAAAAAAGAAAGAAAAAGAAGAAAAAAGAGAGAAATAAAATGCACAGACACACACACTAGTTAGGTAAGGCTAAAAATATAGCTACTTTCAAGAGGAAAGTGGAAAATATCAAAGCAATAAAGGTAGATCTATCAAATAAATCAAGGTCAACTTCATTATCGCAAGTGAAAGTGACACTAATTTTGTTCAACTACTTTTATTGTGTAGTTTCATTCTCATTTTATGTTTTCTCTCATTTTCTTGACAAGTCATTAAGGTGAGGTGAGGTGACACAAGATAAATTTAAACTTGCACGTGCCTAAGGTATGTTATCTCACCTTTATTTTACAATTACTTTGAGTTAACCATTTATTAAAATGTACATGAGTTAGTTTGTTGATTTTTATTGTGTAGATCTAGATATAAGATAATGACAAAGGTAAGTATAGGTAAGTTCAAGTCCCACAACACTATATTTTGGAATAATACCTACTTATTATATAGACTACCATCCCCAAGGGGGGAAATGTATAAGTTCTCAAAATTGCATAGGTTAACATGGGAGTCTAATGATGATCTAAAAAACAAACTCATGACCTAAAAAGGAATGAATTAAACCTTATCTTAGTATTTTTAGGCTTGATGACACTTCTCCTAACCTATATATCCCCTTAAACATCTTGTTCAACCCCTGAATTAAATTCCAAGTCTTTGTACATGTTCAAAGTTCTTTTGTGAATACTCTAATAGAGGATTTTCTAAAAGATCCTAAGGTCACCCTAGTGGCATATCCTTAATTTACATGGTCGCTAAGATGACCAACCTTGGTAAAAGGGGTAACCCTATCAACTTTTTACATGTATAATTTATTTTAGTTCTAGTTAGTTTGCTTCCATTTTTCTTTTTATTAAGATATCTCTCTATTATGATTTACAAGATCATAAAGAAAAACCAAGAAATTTCCACAAAAAAACTTACATACAATGAGCCTAATTTACATTATCAGAGATATTGATAAAAGAATTAATTGAAATGTGCAATCCGACCTTGCTTAAATAGGTAAGATTGTGAAGATAGAAATTCAAAAAAAATGATTGTCTAACCCTTCAACAATGGAATACTTGTTAACTCACATGATAAGTGTTCTTGTGAGTGGCAAGTGACCATGAAAGAGGCATATTATAAAGTGAGGACACTTGTGTCAACCTTATGAGGTGAGACAAAATTCTAGAAGTCCCTAAGTGGAGACTTAAGCAATGTGAATATGAGTCTCCAAATTACGTTAATAGCTTACTAGTTTGATAAAGTCACTATTTACATGGACACCCCCTTAAGTGTAACTTACAAAGTAATGTGTACATGATGATGAGTTCCTACTACTAGGCCATGCTAGATACTCATGTAAAAATTTCTCATGAAGTGGAGAAAAATAGAAAATCCTTGGGCAAAACAAAATTCCCTCTCCAAATGAGAAATGATATAATGAAGAGAGACTATGTAGCCCCCCATAACATGATGGTGAATTCCTTGTATGTTTCTCAAATGCTCCATGTGAAGACTGATGTAGAACAAGTAACAAAGAAGTTATGTAAAGAATTTTTGGATACTCTTGATGAAGTGTCTCTAAAATTCATATAGCATATGATAGTGGATGAGTTGATCATGTTTTAAATTATTCTTTTCAACCATTCCCAAATTATTTGAGTGTCAAAATTAGAATCATAGAAGAAATATAAAGTGATCAAGACACAATGACAATGACAAGCCCCCTTGACTATTTTATCTCCCTAGATTGGTACTTTATATGTTTTAGTACATACAACAATTTCAATGTAACGAATAATTGTACTTTATTGTTGAATTTGATATTGTTCCCAATAAAATGTTCAAGTGACATTCACTTTAAAAAACTATTTACTCATATTTAGTAGCTAATCAAAATATACAATAGTCACATGTGCCTAATTTTACACTTAGAAACTTTAAGTTTTCCTATTAAAAGAGGAGAAAAAATATATGTTTAAACAACACATTTTTTACATCATCTTGATGCTAGTTTTCTAGCTTGGAAAGATATTTTTGATGACTATTCACCATCAAAATTTTTACTTACCATTTGAAATTCTTAGCAATTTGAAAAAGACTCCCTAGTTTACAAGCTTTGAATAAGTGGACAGTTTTTCTTGACTACTAAAAAATAGTATTTAAAGGTCCAAACAATTAAAATGACTAGCTATTCCAATAGTGTCAATGGTAAGAAAGAAAATTATCTCCCCCTTAGACTACCTAAATGAACAATAGATTTTTTGGTTTGAGGCTTATAGGCTACTCTTGCATTCTCAGGATGTTTCACCTAAAAGGAGAGAGATAAACCCCAAGCAAAATCTCTGTTGGTTGACTCAAATTAGGAAGTGTATGATGTAACTAAGACTAAATGAGATGATCTAAATGCAACTAAATGATAAGATTTATTAATTATGAATGCAATACCAAAGATATATGGAATGTTTCAAAACATTGTGATGTTTGCAAAAAAAACATAAAAGAATGAATAAAAATGCAAATTAAACTAAACAAAAAGCTAATTTTCAAAATATGGGTATGTGCAGGATCATGATGGGCCAAAAAGTGGCAATGGGAAAAAAATTACATTTTGCATTGACCCAAAAATTGGAAAATCCTGAGTTAACTTTTTTCTGGTTTGGGTGTTAGTACATTGCTCCAAAGCAATGCCCAAACCAAGATTTACAAATCAGATATCCGATCCAAATCGGATACCCAATTTGAGCTTCCTATAAATACAAAACAACGGGCTTTTACAATCATTTTACTCATTTTGAAGAGATTGCAGGTGCACAATGAGAATGACTTCTAGATATCAGATATCTGATTTCAAAGGTAATTTTTTGGATTTTTTTTGTTTTAATCAATTTTTCAATTAGATTTGTATAATTTTAAGTAGTTTTTTATGGATTTTTTTTAAAGTAGGGTTTTTGATTGATTTTTATTAAAAACTAGAGTTTACAATGGATTTTTATTAAAAATTAATGTTTTTTATAGATTTTGATTAAAAAATAGTGTTGTTTATATATTTTTATTAAAAACTAGAGTTTGTTATAGATTTTTGTTAAAAAGTAGGGTTTTTTTGGATTTTTATTAAAATCTAGGGTTTTTTTACTATAATTTCATTTATATTGTGTAATTTCAATTAGATTAATTAGTTTTTAACTTTAATCAAGTATTATGGCTGAGAATGAAAATGCACAAATTCTAAACAATCCACTAACTGAGAATGAAAATGCACAAATTTGAAATGATCCACCTGCTAAGAATGAAAATGCACAAATGCCAAATGCTCCACCACCTCCACAACCATCAATTGAAGACTTAATTGGTGAAAAATTGGATCATTTGAGGGGAATTTGTGATGTTTATAAGAAAATTCCTTGATTATCCAAGATGACAAACACATTGAAGGAAATAATTAAAAATATAGAAACCCTCTCCACCCAACATAATGCCTTTCATTCATGGCAAGAAGACATGATAGAATATTATGCATGTGGATTGTCTTACAATGATGTGAAAGATATCTAAATAATGAAATCCCAAATAGCCTCTTTATTTGTTAACCCCCACACTAGTTTTCCAGTTAACATTAAACCAAATCTTTCTATAAAATGGTGCACAAATAGGGACAATGTAGATAACTTTTGGGATCATTAGTGTATGGTTTTTGATAAACCACTTAACAAAAATTGTGATATACCATTTTAATTGATTAAAAAATTATACGGTGAGTTTGTGTTAGGAAATCATGTCAATTACTTTGACATTAAACCTTTCCAGGGCGTCAATGGAGGTATGCCCCATGATAGACCAGAGGAAGTTAGAGTAGTCTCATACCCATATGTTCCCCCTCCTTCCCTTCCTACAACACCTCCAGTATATCATCCAGATATTATCCAGGATGCAACTACACAGAATTCACTCTTTGAGTGGCCTTTTGGCTTTGCATGCTTCTACAGAAGCTCAGCCACATTCTGATGATGTTGGCAATGGCTCAAGTGCTTCTACATCATCCTTCTTAGGTCCACATATCTGTGTGCCACATACTTGCTCTATGTGCCACCAGATATGCTTGGGTCCTCTTGTATAGCCTGTTGAGCATCCCTTGGACACTTCTAATTATGACCTCCATGATGTGGACATTATAGATTAGACGCAAGGGAGTGGAGCACACCCTATAGAGTCCTCTCTTGCTAGAGAGGGGGACATTGGAATAGTGACACAGGTAAGATTTAAGTTGAAAATTCATAACTTGCATTTTTTAAAAATGAATATTAATAAGAGATAGTATACAGTACTAATATTTATTTACAAGGTCTATTTAACAATTGATGTCGAAGGAGGATCTCACATAGGTGACTGATAGCAACCTTAGGGCCATTTCATTTAGCCTCGACATGCACATAGTACATATTTTTGCACTCACTCATTTATATTTTTTTTATTATATACTTGATTGTCATATGAATTGACATTAATGAAATTATATAATAACTTATATGTTTATCTTATTTTCCTCTTGTGGGAAACACCTAGTGCAAGCGAGTTGCGGCACTGTCTAGACTATGGAAGCACAATGTTAGATAAGGGAAAGGTAATTGAACTCAAATTCTATTGAATTAATATTTTTATGATCTTTTATTGATTATACATACATCGACATAGATTGGTAGTTTCATATGTACTTGTCATTTTTATGTACAGGTAGTTATGAGCTATACATCATTTTTGAAAAGTGTCACAATGCCTAAAGGAGTAGGTATTGGAACACCTCAAGGAGTAGGTGTTGAAACACCTCAAGGAGGAGGTGTCAAAACACCTAAAGGAGATAAAGACAAAGATTAGCCTAAAGAGGTATGTGTTTATTTTATTTTGTGTTTGGTAAATATGTTCTTATTACCGACAATTGTATGCTAACTTGGATCAATTTTATTTTTTTGTTTAGATATATATATTGACATTACAAAAGTTATTTTGGTTGGTTCTTTGAGAGGGGCATATTCGAGGACTCCTGACCCTTTGAAGAGACGTATATTTCAGGTAATCAAGATTTCAATTTTAGAGTTCAATTATAATTCAATGTATATTGATTTCGATGTTAATTATTCAATTTTAAATTATATAGTATAACTAATCTCATTTGTGGTTTGAATTTTTCTTGTGCAGCTACCTTCAGAGCCAACGAGTGCTTCAAAGAGGCTCCATTTTGATGATCCACTAGTAGTTGAGGATGAGATAGACATTTTGGCATGTAAATTTTGAATAGATATCAAGATGGAATATGCCACATTTTGTAAAACTTTGTTTGAGTTGGCGTTGATTCCATTTTTGTATATGGACATACACTTGATTATTAGATAGTTTGATATATAGAAGTTGACAATCAAAATTTAATTTCTTCCTCGTGTGCATGATTAAACTCTTTGAAAATTTAATCAAGTGAGCAATGGTTAAATATAAATGTACAATAGCATAAAAAAGAATGGCTATATTATGTAGTTTATATTCATATCACTAATTACATTGCAGTGCACATCTTTCAAACTCAAATCATTACTTCACATTGCATAACTAACAACTAAATGGTGATAGATGAAAAAAATTCAATTACAATATAGGTTTTATAAAGTCAGCCTAAGCAGTTATGCAATTACTTCACATTACATAGCTAATAATGAGGAACAACTGTCAATTGCATTTGCTTGTCATGGAATTCTATGAGACCACATTTCTTTGAGGCATTTTTTCAAACAGATCACTACCTTGTCTATGCTAACACATTTTTCATACATGTGTACCAAAGCTTTTTATCAAACAGTTTGCTAGCTTATAGCTATGGCTAAAACCCTAAAACAAGTGCTTTCAAACAAGCTATGGATTGATGAGGAGTCAAGGTGGAAACCATTCAATCTACCAAACCAATGAGTATCAATAAAAATTTCAAAAAAGAATTAGATTATCTACTCAAAACTCCAAACCTTACTATGCTTTCCCTTGTAGCACTGACAACCTAGTTTAAGGGATTCTTCAACCTAAGTTTCCAAGACACCACACAAAAAAATTAGTGAATCAAACACCCTTTTTAGAGTTGCACAACATATGTGAAAACTACCCTTGACTCCTTTAGACTAAATTTGAGAACCAATAGCATACCCTTGTCCTAGACTAGTGCATTAGCCCTCTTTTACAAAGTGAGTGCCCTTTAAACACTTGATCTTCACAAGAACACCCAAAACAGTCTTGATTTGTGTCACAAAACAACAAATTCTAAGATTATTCTACACCTATAGGCCCTTTAGCAGGTTATCCCATTAAACCCTTTGTTTACCATGCAAATGCATAGAGTTTATTGAAAGTCCCACTTGTACAACTCCCTTGACCATGAAAATGACTCAGAAACATTTATTATGACCCAAATATGCTTAAACATTAAATATATTTCCCCAATCTCATTGATTTTAACAAACCCTAGGCTAAAAGCTCTATTTTCATGCAATTTAACTAATGATTTGCTTAGGACAACAACTCCAAGACTCACAAATCATTTCCCTTGCCTTAAATGGACCTGCACACATTCAAATCATATTGTACAAAGTATCTCCATTGATCCACATGAAAGGTATAGTAGATGGAGGGCGTCAATAATTCATAATTTACTCAAAATGTAAAATCTGGGTTCACTACCCGCCTTGAGAAAACTTGGCACAAAACTCACAAAAAATGAAAATAAAGCACTCAAACCAATTTTAAAAGGGTCTCAGGCCTACTTCTCCCTCATTCCACACCCTATGTAGCCATTTACTTGCTGTGTAGGGGCCGAACAATGGAGAAAACACATATTTTTTTCTGTAGAAACCACAATTTTACAAGGTAACTCAATATGATCTTATTGATCATTCACAAAATTACATTCATCAATCCCAAAAATGAGTTCCTCAATCATTTTTAAGTCTATCCCCCACACAAAACAACCGACCAAATCTCAATAACTAACTTACAAACTAAGTTACCAATTCAGGTTTAGGTTTAGGGGCTTGGTTCACCGGTTCGACTAAATTTTTTTGGGGGGGTTCAGTTTGTTAATACAAAAAAATGTAAAAATAATATATATATGTAGCCTAAAAGCATGAATTAGTATTAGAATATCACATAACATCATATAAACAACAAAAGCACCATAAAATTGAATGCCATTTAAAACATGCATGATAAATATTCATTGTTGAAACTTGAATTGTGGTAGCTTGATATATAGAGTCTATTGATGTCAGGGTTCAATTTGTATGATTTTGAAAAAAGAAGCCAACTGAGTAGATTTATTAGCATTCTTTAGAAATCATAAGAATTTGTTTAGTACACTAGCCATTTTGATGTCTTCTTGCAGTCTCAACCATCATTTTGTATCATTGTTACATTGGTTTTGAGAGTGGCAGCTTAATATAGCTCCACAATACAAATTTGGTTTACCTGTACAGTGTAACAGTGACATAGGCAGATTTTTCTTTGAAAGAACTAAAGGGTGACTACACAATTGAAGTGTATAAACACATCTTTTTGTAATATTAGGGATACTTTTTGAATTTTCCATGCATTGCTAATATAAAAGGAAAGGTCTTTTGCCTAATCTGTATGTAGCCATGCTTTTGACATTATCAAAAGGAGAAAAACTTCCCTAATGATGCAAAGGCATGGCCAAGTTCTAACTCTCCACATGAGAGAAGAGAGATGTTGGAGAGTACATCAAGTCAGTGAGAACAAAAGTGTAATGTGTTTTAGTTCTTAGTACTCCTTTA
Organism: Sequoia sempervirens; assembly: GCA_007258455.2. Taxonomy (NCBI): domain Eukaryota; kingdom Viridiplantae; phylum Streptophyta; class Pinopsida; order Cupressales; family Cupressaceae; genus Sequoia; species Sequoia sempervirens. The sequence goes on from VDFB02086081.1 coordinate 113,796,906, forward strand.
TTTCTCTACAGATGTGTGATAAATTCTTAGTTCAATGATGTAAAACAATTTTTGATAAAAGAAAGTTGTGTCATAGTCTACTTTCACAAAAATGAATGAAATTACTTCAAACAAAGTTTGTGAAGAAGTTAACTCTGCTGCCCACTAGTTTCCATTAAAAATAAAGCAACAAGCTATGGTCTCATGGCTTTTTTTCACATGGAAATCAGCATTGGAGTTTGGTTGGAGGTTGTAAACTACTTGTAAGGGCATAAATAAATCTTGTTCTACAACTCGTATGAGCAAACTAACTGTTCCATCACATCTGGATGGTTATGTTTAGGTTAGGTATGGTCCCCTTTCATGCATCTGCTTAAAAAGGGTGTCCCCTTTAATTGGGATGAGAATTGTAAACATGATTTTGAGAGTCTAAAGGAATATTTAGCTACCCCACCTATTTTATAGCATGTTATGCCACAAAGACCATTTATCTTGTACATCGATGCATCTGACCATGCTTTTGCAGAATTGTTGGCTCAACACAATGGTAATGGTAAAGAACACCATATTTATTACATTAGCCAAAATCTAATTGACTATGGGACACACTATTCACCAATTGAAAAACAATGTTTGGCTCTTGTATTCACTACTAGTAAATTGTGACATTATTTACTCACAGCTAAAGTACAATTTGTCACAAAATTTGATCCTCTTAAATATATTTTCAACAAAACTGATCTCTCAGATTGCTTAGCTAAGTGGGTGATGTTTTTGATAAAGGAAAAAATTTGTTTTACAGGAACCTGAAACCACAGAGTTTACAAAAAATAGGAATAAGCATTAAAGTCACCAAAGGCGAAAAGGTTGCATAAAAAAAAAAAACCAAAGAAACACAACAACCACCAACCCAAGCCCAGAAAGGGCCACCAAAAAATCTAAACAAAAAAACCAGCAAGAAACCCCCAGCTAACCTAAGAACTTAAGAGCTTCAATAGCCTTAGCTTCAAGATTGTGCATTTCTTGAGTGCACTTCTTTAGGACCTAAACCATATAGGGCATAGGAGGAGTCTTCCTCTTCATACTGGCTCTCATCCACTTGGAAATACCAGCATTCTCAGTACTTTTCTTTTCCTTACCTACAACCAGATCCACAACCAAAGAACCCTGTTATGAGTTCTCTAGTTTCTTAGAAATTACACTAATGATGATGGCATTATGTTTCGCCATTATATGATTATGCTCCATAATAGTTTTCATAGTATTTTTTATTTTACCTATTTCATCTTCTAGACATTTAAATTTTCCTTCATTATTCTCGACCTTCGTTCTCATTCTATCCCCCTTCCTCCTGCACTCCACAGTCATAAGGGAGCTAACTTTACCTTCCAAATCCTCCAGCTTTCCATTGAGGGCTCTATTTCTGAGATTAAGGTCTTTAATTTCATGGAAGGCCCATTTCATTATTCTGAAGTAATCTACAACACCATTCCTGGAAATAGCCAGGATATCCCTAGGAAACTCACGGTCCAGTTTAAAATAGTGGTCCTTAGGGTTTAGATCTTTGGGGAATTTTGGCCTATTTTCTCTATCCAAAGCAGGGAAGGACGAATAAGAGTTTTGGCTAGCATTAGGGGCCTCTAAAAAGTCCTCCTGGGAATCGTCAGAGTAAGAGACTAGTTTATTAGCAGGGGACTTTTTTTGGGTGGGCTTGACACTCTAACCAAAGCGGCTGGGGTTTTTAGCTTTCAAAATAGAGCAACTGGAGTTTTTGACAACACTAGGATTCTTGGGCAGGGGATTACCCTACTGGTTTTTCTTACCAAAATTTGGGGTTAGGGGAATTTCAACATTCCACTCAGGGTCAAGCTCCTTACCATCCTCCAAAACACTATCCTTAGTATCCTCATCATCTAAGGGAAAAGCCAGGATAGGGTTGGATAAGGCTAGTATATTTTGAAAGTGTTCATAAATGAGCCTAATAAGGCTAGAATGCAAAATAGGGTACTTCTTAGGATCCTTCTTATGATCCTTCAGACTATTTCTCATGAAACAGTACAAATAATAAGGTAAAGAAACCCTTACCTTGTGATGGAAATGGTTGAGCAAGGTGAAGTGATAGCCATAAACCCTAGTGAATCTACCGTTAAAAGTAATGTATTCCATGATAATTCTGAGCACCTTCCTCCATAGCAATTTAATCATATCTGCTTCAAAGTAGTTGTTGGAGACTTTTATCAGCTTGGTCTTTTCTTTGTCTTTCCTAAGGAATCTAATAACCACTTCAATAGAGAACCTTCTATCACGAAAGAATTTCATTCCCTCAGTAGACATGCCAGTCACCTCTCCAATGAGGTTCTCGTCCACCTTGACCTACCTACCAAATAGAAATATTTCCCAATTCTTCCATTTTTTCTCAAAGTACTTGGTCACCTTCAAATCAGGCCCATGAAGCCTCTCAATGAACTGGAGCAGCCCACCATGTTCAATTTTTTCCCAGACCTTCATATTGCTCTTATGCATTTCATAGGTTTTAGGCTCCACCCTTTTCTTGTCTCCTCCCATTTTCACAAACACCTCACTACCAAAGAAAAATTTTTGAAAAGAAATGTCGTAACCAAACCACAGAACCCACAAAACATGTCACCTCTTACTGCTAGTTAAGAAATTAAAAGTGGCCCCATCAAATCTAATGATGTTGAAGTACTTGGCCCTACTCACTTTCATCATCGAAATAAATTGTTGCTTTCCCGTGCATGATATAATAATTAATTAGAGCCTTGATGTCAGCACCAAGATCACTGTGGTTTTGCCACATGACCAGCTCTAAATGTTTAACCCCTTTGTTAGCAAAGAAATTAGCCATGCTGTTGGCTTCCCTGAATGCATGAGTAATTTTAACTTTGTAAAATTTAGCTAAGAGGGACTTAGCCTCTTCTATTCAACTCTTGATAGACCATGATGGAGGGGACTTCCCTAGGAGGCAATCAATAATGTTTTTAGAGTCTCCTTCGAGCCATAAGTATTTAATATTCCTGCTAATAGCCAAGTTAATCACATGAATGATTCCAATAGCTTCAACCACATGATTAGTTTGAGATCCAATGGTAATAGCCACTTCCGATAAAAAATTACCATTAGAATCCCTAATCACACCTCCACTTCCAACCAACCCTAGGTTCCCCTAAGCTGCACCATCTAAATTGGCTTTAGACTAGCCACATGGAGGGAAACTCTAGCACACCCCTATCCAATTTTTTTTGTAGGTTTAGAAGCCCTAGACACATCATTTTTAATCTTCCACTCCTTGGCTATCTTTAAATCATATGGAGTGCATACCACAACCTCTTTTTTATTCTCTTGTTGAGGAACGATATTATAGTTTTCAACAATTAACCTGAAGGTTTTTAACAAAGTTTGATCTTAAGTTCATTTCACAAAAATAAATCAAAGGTCAAGCCTTAACTGATCACTTAGCTAATGCCTCTTCTCCCTTTGCTTTACCTACTTTTGATTCATTTCCTGATGATCATGTCTTAACAACTGACATTAAATCATGGAAATTATTTTTTGATGGATCTAAGTGTCGAACAGGTTTCGATGCTAGAGTGGTATTAATTTTTCCTAATGAAAAACTTATTCCCTTATCCTATCGACTAATTTTGCTATGCATAAATAATATAGCTGAGTATGAGGCATTGATCACAAGTTTACAAGCTACTTTATCTCTACACACTAAACATATTAAGATCTTTGGCAATTCACAATTGGTCATCAGACAAATCAACAATACATATCAAACTAAACATGAAAAATTATCCAAATACAAAGATCTTATCATGAGACTATTAGAAAAATTTGACTTGTTCACCATTGATAACATCCCACACAAAGACAACTAACACGTGGATGCAATGGCTAGTGTAGCTTCCCTCATATCCCCACTTGATCCTTCCATGGAATTCACCTTTGTTATTCATCCCATCATGAAACCTTCGATCGATACTCCGTTAGAAGACATTTTGGCAATAACTCAAGTTCTTTGTGTGAATGGTATGATACAATACACAACTACTTAAATGATAGTACCATTCTCGAACCTACCACAACAAATACTTGAAATATTTTACATAAACTTGAGACTAAATATGTAATTCTTGCAAATGCGTTGTATCAAATATATTTTAATGGTCTCCTATTGTGTTGTCTCAAAGATTTTGAAATCCCTATAGTGCTTGAATAGGCTAACACTAGTGCCTATGGAGGTCATTTTGGAGGTCGGTCATTAGTGAAAAAACTTATTCATATGGGTTATTATTGGAGGCATATGGAGAAGGATTCCTTCACCTATGTCAAATGATGTCATAAATGTCAAGAGCATAGCAATTTGATCCATGAACTTGTTGTTGAGCTTTGAGCCAATGTTCCCATTTGGCCATTTTTTAGTATGGGGGTTAGATCTTATTGGAAAAATTCCACCTCCTTCTTATGCTAGCCATACGATTATCATAACTGTAATAGATTATTTCACTAAATGGGTGGAAGCTATTTCACTTCATTCTATGACTGCTGAAGTAATTTTTTGTTTCATATTGGAACACATAATTGCTCGCTTTTGCCTTCCTTCTGCAATCGTTTCAGACAATGGAATGCCATTTAAGAATAGTGAAGTTCAAAAGTTTCTTGAAACATTTAACATTCAACATTTCTTTTTTACACCGTATTATTCATAATCCAATGGACAAGTTGAAAATACTAATAACCTTCTTGAACAAATCCTTAAGAAAACTATTAGTAACAAGCACAAAGACTTGCATACATAATTATCCTACATGCTTTGGGCTTATATAACTAATGTTCGATCATGCACTGGTATTTCCCCTTATAACCTATGGTACTAATGCAATTATTCCCTTGGAGTTAGAAATTCCTACTTTGTGAGTTGCTCTCTAGGATCTTTTTGATCATGATACTTATAAAGACCAACAATTACACTGACTTGAGATGCTCGATGAACAATGCATTAATGCTCTTGAACATCTCCAAGTTCACATTAAACACTTACAATGTAGACACAACATTCATGTTATCCCTCGGTCATTTTCTAAAGGTGATCTTGTTCTCATTGAAAATCAGCAAAATGCTAGTGTTGACAACGAAGATAAGATAGGTTCAGCCCTAATTGGTTGGCAAGTTACATAGTTGAAAATAATTATGGGTTTGGTGCTTATCTCCTAACGTAGCTTGAAGAAAAACCTCTTAGGGAACCCATTAATTCCACACATTTGCATCGGTATTATCTCTAATCCCCTTTGAATAGTATGAGGGATATAGCAATGTTGTTTAAAGTTATTGAATAATATTCTACATAACTTTCACATTGCTTAATTCTTGACAACTAGCTTTGTGTTTGTCTTGGACAACTAAGGTAATTATTTTCATTTTATAATTTCTTCAGGATTCATACTAATCCCCTTCCTATTGTGTTAAGTTAAATCCTTATTAGTGTATCTAATTTAACATATTATTTTATCATTCTCATTGTTGTATCTATGCTAAAACTAAAACATGTGATCACATCAATCATGTTAAATCATGTAGCCATTAATTAAATACTCTCATTATAAGTTAATTAATTAATCACATAGCATTTAACATTCACATAAAAGAGATACATCATCATAATACCAAAATATGCATGTCTATATATTTCTCCAAGTTTTATATACATCTCAAAATCATATACAATATTATAATGGTCTGTGAGAGCTAAACCCCTCAAGATCTAGCACTCATGATCTAGTCCCTAGACATTGTGAGATGGTCGTGTGTGACTGTGATCTTGAGCTGTCGAGTCTAAGTGCATACTCCAGACCCTGTACTCGACCAATGGCTATAAGCCGCTCATCTGCCATCTGATCCCTCTCCGCTCATGTTTGTGCTAGCTCTGCACGTAATCTCTCTACCTCTGCTGAGATATGTGCTAACTGTAGTGCACTCTCAACCCGATGGAGTCAATAGAGTCAGATCCTCATGTTCTTGTATGCTTCTTGTAGCCTCACGAATGGTTTGAGTTTCTCTAGCTCCTCCACGATTGGTGGGGGTACATATTCAAGATCTATCTCATCCTCCTCGAGGGACGCTAGAACTATCTCTATGGATTCCTAATGATAGAACTCTCACCAATCTCTCATTGCTCCTAGAAGATAGATAATGTACACAATCAGTAACACATCATCATGATATCTATATAGAAATACAGCATAAATCACTAAAAGACATGAATAAAATCAAACTTCATCACATGTCTCTAGATGCATGAGGAATGTCCACCTCCTCATCTTTGGGGGGCATGGAGGATGTGCTAGCCTCCCTCTGACTCTGCATGTTGATATATGTTGTAGCTACTAGTCATGATTAGGTCTTATAAGCATGTGAGGACTCTCCATACTCATACTGATCCTTAATAGATATCTCATCATCCTCACCTAAGGGTGGCTCCTCCTCACACTGATAGTCATCCTCATCATCATCCTCTTCCTAATCATCCTCTCCTCCATCCTAGTCCTCATAATCAAGATCGGCCTTGGATTGGTACTCCTCATCGATCACATCTATAAAAATCTTTGTTCACCTATACTATACCTCCTCTGCTAGCTTATCACTTGTATTTGTTGCTACCTATGCATCACCTAGAGGGAATTCCATTGGGAACACAAGAGCTAGCCATGCATATGATCACCACTCCTTGTGCTCATCTGTGCTACCGACATCATCAACATCAGATGTTGGTCACTGGTTGTAATCTAAATCATCAGAATAGCTCTCTCCCACATGATCTATCATCAGTTGAACAATATCACCTAGCCTTTGGGCACTCCGCACTGATAATATAATGAAGGGGCATGCCCTCGGTGGTGTTTACACCTATCCAAACTGTTGCATGACTCATCTATAATAGAACGGTCGTACAACATAGTCATGCCTCCCTACTAGATACCTATTCATCTGCATCCTCCATAATTTTCCTATCGGGTCTGGCCACTGTAGAGTGAGTAGTTAAGGTCTCCAAAGGATCTCATCCTCCTCTAGTCGGTTGAATCTCACCCTCCAAAAATGTAAATCACCATACTACCATAATCGTCACAAAGGATAGTTGAATGCTCATGGGAATCTTGCCACTATAGTACAAGGGTATCTGACAGGCCTAGTACATGTGATATGTTGAAGGAACCACACCTACAACAACATACAATGGATCATACTAGCGATTTCTCATAATACAAATCTACCAAGATAATAGGACAAATGTGCTAGAATGCGGCAACCCCATGCATAGATTGTCCTGTGCTCATACATCCCTCGTAATAGGTGTACCAGTCCCCCATCTAAGTGTGTCACTTGTCCATCTGGATTGAGAACTAGTGCCACTATATACATCATAATCTATCTCACCATAGGAGCCCATGAGTATAGCAACATAGGCAGCTCGATCTGTGCTCTAACCCTCTCATCATGTATCAGTCCACATAGACAATACTCCATATCTCTCTTCTTCTCTCAAAATGAGTGATCCCCTCAGAAGTACACTCACGCTTCCTGAATAGGAACTCAGAGAATGTGGCGTACGTCCTTAAGCGTGATAGTAATTTCCCCAATGGGAAGATGAAAGGTACAAGTATCTGTGTCCCAACACTCGCAAAGAACCATCAACATGGCATCATGGTATCTCATGGGTGGCATTAGGTATGCCCAATAGATACCCACTGACTGTAAATGTTCTACCTCTGCTGCTAAAAGTGTTGGTGCATGATCTCTCAAAAATTTTAGCTATCTTCCCCCTAGCCACTATTGTGACCGGGTGGGGACCTATCAAAATCATCACAAAGTACTCTAATTCACACCTAATATCTTTAATTTTCACAATTACTCATCAAGCAAGTGTGCTAAAGCAAATCTAGTGTGCTTTTCTAATAGCCCTAGATGCTTTAGAACCCTTTTAGGACATTTTTCAAAGCAACAGGGACACTTTGTAAAGAAATGAGACACTTTGCAAAGAAACATGACACTTTGCGAAGAAATGAGACACTCTTCGAACAAATGGGACACTTTGTGAAAAAGTGGAAACTTTGCAAACTTTTTTCCAAGAACCCTAGATTCACTTGTCCATACATAAAAATCATTAAAATATCATAAAATCACAAGGCGAAAGTTACATAATTCACTCACCTCATGATACAACTTGTCACGTGCCACCTGCTCTCGAAGGTCATCCAGCCATGAAGGTATGGAATCTCGTCTACTTGGCATATTCTTCTCCTCCTCGTCACTATCAAGTTGCAATGAAGGTAAAATGAATAGTAAGTGAAAAGTTACTTTCTCTTACTTCTTTTAACCACTTTTCATCTCTTTTACTTTTTAACCTAAAGATATTATCTTTTCATTAATTCATAATATAGCCATTCTTCAAATCTACATAATGGGAGCTAGGGTAATCCATTTTTTACACCGTTTGATGCATTGTAATTGTGATTCTACACCCAAAATCATGATTTTCCTATCATTATGTGGCATGATACTTGGAAATGCCCTATGATATGGTGTTTCTTCTTCAATGTGGCTAGATTGCTACCTTAATTCCACCTTTGTAAAGAAAGCAGAATCAAGGGGAGGAAAAAATCTACTCTCGAATTGGATTCCTAAGAGTTAGATAAAAGGATTTTTGGACAATTAACAAATGTGTGTTGCAGCATGTGGTTCCTAACACTGTGGTTATGCATATACCTACACTAGGGGCTTCATTCTCCCATCTTTTGAATTAGTATCCATTTATATATAGTAAGGTGAATCGTTTAGAGTCCTTTAGCTTACATATGCACTTAGAGTCATATGGGCGCTAAAGTGGGGGATAAATGTGCCATAGAAAATTGGACCAAAAAGAGACAATTTCACGTATAATTGGACTCACTTTTAAGTCCCTTTACATCATTTTCCCTAAACCTAGCATTTATAGGCCCCTTAGACCTATTAATTTTGATCTAGAGGCCCATTTCACATGAGACATCACATAAAACCTAACAAGCAACATTTAATTACATCATATCCCGACAACCCACCTTCAAACAGTAGTAATAGGACCCATTCGCTGCCTTGGGCGAATGAGTCCCCTTTGAAGGAAAGTTCAAATTTGAGTGGGAATTTAATCAATTTGACTTTTATTTCTAGTGAATGTTAGCTTCTTAGGTCTAATTAACAGTAAAATAAGGTTTTTTTTCTTATAAATACACATTTCAAGTCATTTCATACAATCTTTTTCATCTTTTATCAACTTTTTATCATTCTTCACAAGTTAAGTCTTCCACAACAAGTTTCATTAGCAAAACATTGAAGTTTAGGGTAGCAAACTAGTGTTTTTTGCAAGTCTTGAAGCTCACACCTCTTTTCAATATTCAACATTGCAAAGGGTTGATGATGGATTCCTATGGTGAATCATGAAGAAATCTAGGGTGAAGAGATGCAACTAGCCACAAAATCATGCCTATGGACTTGATTTCCTATTGATTCCATCTTCCATTTTCAATCTATTTTTCAGATTAAGGTTTGCATTCTATTTATTTAATATTTGCATGTCATTTCATTCCCATATTTGAAGTGTTGTAAGGTTTATAGGGTTGAGATCTTGAATCATGTTAATCACTCTTGCATGTCTTGTTCTAGATCAATAGAATAGGGCCTTTGCTTTGTTCCAACTTTTCCTAGCCTTTAATACATCTAAGGCTAGGTTTTATGTAGATTTTCTCTATTCAATATTTAATTACCCAACTAGGGGTTTGACTAAGGAAAACCCCCCATTAGAAAAATTCTTTTAAGCTATTTTTTAAGAGTTTTTTGAGATCTGTAATCAGGTTTCTATCAAGAATTGTAGTACAGATGTCAAAGTGCATAATGGAATTTTGAGATTGCAAAAATCAAAAAGTGGACTGATTCACCATGCATGGTGAATAAGTCCTAC
>VDFB02086081.1:113806996-113825771 GCA_007258455.2 Sequoia sempervirens
CTAAATGGATATCTAATCTTGTACCAGTCATAAAGCCAAACAGTTAGATTTTTGTCTACATAGATTTTAGAGACTTGAATAAAGCATGCCTGAAGGATGACTTTCTGTTGCCAAACATAGACATCATAGTTGACCTCATGACATGATACGATATACTATCCCTCATGGATAGTTACTCGGGTTATAATAAAATTTGTATTGCCCCCGAAGATCAACATAAACAACATTCACATGTTCTTGGGGTACATATTGTTGGAACATCATTCCTTTTCGTCTTAAGAATGCAAGCACCATGTATTAGAGGGCTATGAACATAGTATTTCATGACACGAAAAGACCATTTAAGTGTGTTAGATAAAATCTTCAAGAGACTAGAAGAGTACAAAGTTCACCTGAATCCCAAGAAACGTGTCTTTAGTGTGACATCAAGAAAGATTTTGGGATATTTAATTTCTCAAAGAGACATTGAAGTTGATCCTACCAAAGTAAAAGCCATATTAGACATGCCTCCCCCAAAAGGAATAAGTGAACATAGAACATTAGAAGGCATGTTACAATCTATCTGATGCTTCATAGCAAAACTAGTTGATAAGTGTCAACCATTCTAGTATCTCCTACTTAAGGGTATCCCCTTTGTGTGGAAAAATAAGTGGGTAAGTGCACCAAGATGGTTCCCAAAAAAGGGGGCTTAACTGGCCACTTTTTTTCTGAAATCAGGAAATGCTGACATTGGACGTGAAATTGAGGATCGTTACACTCAAAATTTTGAGATGGAACAAAAAAAGGATCGAAGTGCTTCGAGTCTACTTTCTAAACTACTAATTTATTTTGAAAATGGTTGAGATTAAGGGGTTCAAAAGAGGGATGTACAAAAATTGGTTTTGTTTTTGTCAGAAAAACATAACATAACAACTCTTGTATGACCTAAGCACAGTGAACTTTTTTGTAGTATTTTTAAAATTGCTACTGTCAGAAGTTAGCTAATAGCATCTAGTTGGTGTACAATTTTTCTGATAATTTTTAAATGAATATTTGATTTTTTACTAATTTTCTAAGTGGGCACTTCCTGAAAAGAAGAATTTTGGCCATGCTCCTCCTACAAATTTTTGAAAATAATTGATTTTTTTCCTTTCTTTTTTAAATTTGTAGAATGGAGTCTAGTTTCTAAAAATGTAATTTATTTGAAATTTTGATGAATGGTTAATTTATAAAAAAAAAACACTAAACATTGCTTTTTGGCAAAAAATAGACATACAAACAAAAGAAATTATGGATGAAAGGCTTAACATTGTCAAAAAGTGAAAAAAATTACATTGTTGGATAGCTAAGAGAGAACCTAGCATTACCCATGTTTTCGATTTTGTCAATATTGAACTAGATGCAATATTGATGGTGAGCACGAACCCGATTATGTGAAAAATTGTAGAATTTGCAAAAACATGTCTCTGGCCTTATCGGGAATGCCCTCCAAGCCTTTGGGTTGGTATTCCAAGGAAAATAATTTCAATTTTTTCTTTATTTTTAACATGAAATAATGTGTGTGCATTATAATGCGTGCACATTTTTTTAAAAAAATTCATAAGTGGCTAGAAAATTGGTACCCAACTTCATGCACCCGCCCAAGTGTCAAGAGGCCTTTCAACAAATAAAGGATTACCTACTCTCACCACCTATTTTAATGCCACCAATCAAAGGGAAACCTTTGATACTATATATTTCTGCAACAACTTCAACACTGGGGGCATTATTGGCACAAAATGACCATGATGAAAAGGAAAGGGACATATATTACATCAGTTGGACACTGGTAAGATATGAGCTAAATTACACAGCCATTGAATGTGCTTCTTTAGCAGTCATCTTCTCTTCCCAAAAGCTAAGACACTACATGTTGAATCATAGGACTCATTTAGTCGCAAAGATTAATCCCCTAAAGTATCTCTTGAGTCGTGCAACATTGATGGGTCATCTGGAAAAATGGTTCATGATCTTGACTAAATATGATATTCAATATGTGGAACGAAAGGCTATAAAGGGACAAGTAATGGTAGACCAACTGACAGATACGCCTGTACAAAGTGATTGCCCATTAGTGGTAGACTTTCTAAATGAGTCCATATTCCATACAGAACCTAAGGCACCATGGAAGCTATAATTCAACTGGTCTCATACTAGTCATGGCTTGAGGGCAGGAATATTGTTTATCATGCCACAAGGAGAATCTATACCTAAGTCATTCTGCATTGCTTTTTCGTGCACAAATAATGTCGTAGAATATGAAGCACTTGTTACAAGACTAAGAATGGCCATTAAATGGAAAATCAAGACACTTCAAGTTTATGGGGATTCTCAGTTGGTCATCAACCAAGTCAATGACTACTATGACACCAAAGATGAGAAACTAATTCCTTACAAAAGAATGGTTGATAGCTTTCAGACATACTTTAATATGTTGACTTTTGAACAAGTCCCAAGAACACACAATAAAGTAGCAAATGCAATGGCTACAATTGGATCTCTCCTAGACATCCCAAGCAATGTGTCTTAATTTGAGTTCTTGGTAGAACAAATTTTGGGACCCCTACATATGAAATTCCAAAATCTGCGATGGTTTGCGAGCTAGTTGGTCCCAATTCTCCATGGTATGAAAAAATTTAAATGACTATCTCAAGTTCCAAGCCCTTTCCCCCAAACCTCTCCAACAACCAATGAAATTACTTTATACAAAAATTCACCCGATACACCATCATCAGTGACACTCTATATTGTCGTAGCTTTAACAATACCCTTCTTCGTTGTCTCAACACTAATGAAGCATAAACAACCTTACACAAAGTACATGAGGGTATATGCAAATCTCATTCGAGTGGTCCTACTTTAGCCAAGAATATAATGAGACTTGGGTATTATTGGCCGACCATAGAAAAAGATGCATTTGAGTTTGTCAGGACATGTCGTCAATGTTAGATACATAGTGACTTAATCCATGTGCCTTCATAGGAACTTCGGTCAATTACTTCTCCATGGCCTTTCGCACAATGGGGACTCAACCTCATGGGAAAAATCTATCCTACTTATTCTAACAACCACACATTCATTATAACCACCACTGAGTATTTCACTAAGTGGATTGAAGCCATTCCCCTTACATACATAACTGACAAAAAAAATTCTAAATTCATCCTCAACTACATCATTTTCCGGTATGTTGTAGCCCAGTCCATCATCACAGACAATAGGCATCCCTTCAAAAATCAAAAAATTCATGAGTTATGTGAGTGATTCCATATTCAACACCATTTATCCACACCATATTACTCGCAAGGAAACGGTCAAGCTAAGGTGTCCAATAAAACCATCATCAAAATCCTTAAGAAGGCAGTCAATGATGTTGGCCATGACTGGCACATTCAACTCAACCCTTCTTTGTGGGCTTACCACACTAGCATTCACACACCCATAGGAGCCACTCCATTTTCCTTAGTCTTTGGATTTGAAGCCATCTTTCCCATTGAGGTCAAAATTCCTTCTTTAAGAGTCCCCTTGAAGGGTTTGATTGATGATGAGGAGTATAGAAGGTCACACTTACACGAATTGGAAATGTTAGAGGAATGCCAACACAATGCTTTGAACCGTTTGTAAGCATATCAAAATTGGATTTATCATAGTTATAACAAAAGAGTCATGGTCAGAATGTTCGACATTGGTGACTTGGTCCTTATGCAAAATTCAAAGAATTAGTTTGACTGAAAAAAACCTGGCAAGTTTGAACCAAATTGGCTAGGTCTTTATATTATCACATCCTCTTTTGGTTTTGGGTCATATCAACTAGCTATTCTAGATGGTGAACAATTGACAGAGCCTACCAATAGTTTACATCTGTGAAATTTCTATACATAGCATCAAAAGCCTAGCAGACAACCTTAAAAATACAAAAAATATGAAAAATATAAAAAATTGTCACCCTAATGAAAACCTAGCAAATAGGTGTCTTGGTGACACCAAAAAAATAAAAAATGAAAAAATAGTAAAGAGAAATAATTCATCCAAAAGTGAAAACCTGGTAAACAGGCGCGAATAAGTACCATGGTGAAAACTTGGAAAACAGGCGCCATGTGTAGTTAGTCATTGCTTTTCCATCTACTATCACTCTATCTACCTTGATCCATAATTAACATTCGCTTTTACAACATTATCACAACACTTCACCAGGTGAAGCCACAATAGTGGTTTACAATTCAAGTAAGGAAGAAAAACTCACAAAAATGACCCCAAAGAAAAAAAAGTTATTTTTGTGGTTCGTACGAACCTACTGGTTCGACCGAACACATTAGGGGTTTGCTCGAACCAGTGTTCGAGTGAACCCCTTTAAATTTTGGCCACCAAAAATTAAAAAAAATGCATATAAAAGGGGGTTCGAGTGAACACCCTTGAAGAGGTTCACTCAAACCATGGTTCGGTCGAATCCTGGTTCGAGTGAACCTCTAAGGGTTCGCTCGAACCCCCTTGCCCCTCTTCCCCCTCCTGAGACACAAAAATAGTCTATTTTTTATGCTTCGAAGCTCGAGGTGAGGATGAAAATGGAGAAGTCTTCAAAAACCCTTCTGGAATCAGATAGTCCTTAGAACAAGCTATCCAATGAATATAATTTTTATATGTTTTGATTTTATTATATATATTTTTTAGTTTTATTAAACATAGGTTTCTTCACCAAAAATGAAGGTATTTGTTCTACACATGTGGAAAAATAGTAGATTATAAAAAAAATTAAAAATATGGAGTGCACTAGATATTGAAGTCCTTGATCCAACAAAATAAATAAATTTGAATTTTGATATATACAAAAACATTATGTGTTATCTGGTTCAGTATGTCAGAATTGTAGTGGTTTGACTTCAAAACTTGATTAAAAAAAAAAATCAATAAAAAAACTATCTAACTAAATTTGGAAGCACTAGATATCGAGTTACAAATTTAAATTGAAGAATTAGAATTTTATCCTTAAAGGAAAAAAATTGTGCATTATACGGTTCTGTCACTTTTTTAAAATGTTATTTTAAAAAAAAATAGTTTTTAAGTGGGAGATGGAAAAACAAGTGCAATTTGATTCCAAAAATTTTGAAAAAAATATTTTTAGAATCTACAGACAAAATGTGACTAGACTCTAGTTTGCATCATTTTCAAATTCCTCACGGTTTAGCCGCTATAAGTTCCCAAATGTGAAGATTTAGTTAAAAATAATAATTTCATTGTCCAGTTTGGCCAAAAATTGTAAACCACTATTGTGGGATCACCCCACCCTGACATCATGATATTTCTTTTCATGGCCAACAATGGTTAACATCAAGTCTTTCATATTGTCCACTATCCATACTGGTCACATTCCTTCTCATGCCATTTTGTTTGGCTCATCCTCAACTTGACTAGGGGAAAACTTTTATCATGTGACTGCAGAGGGTAGTGCACATGGTCTAGGCAATCGAAACAGTCATGGAAAAAGACCCAAAAATTGAAAAGTGTTCTAAAAAAATACCTAAAAATTGAAAAATTTATTGAAAAAATACCTAAAAATTGAAAATTTTCCTAAAGAAAACACAAAAACATCTAAATAACATCAAAAATCTCAAAAATAGAGTTAGTGATAGTCAAGTCAATCTAGTTAGTCAGTCCATGTCATGTGTCAAATTACATTGTCTCTACACATTTGCTACATAGGAAAGGCTCATCTTTGAGCCCTTGAGACATTAGGTAAGTCCTCTTAGGTTTGTCAAAATAAAATCATGATTCAATCTTTGGTCATCAAGACAAAGTATTTGGTCATGTTGAACTACGAGGTCTCTAAGTGTATGATGTAGGCAAGGCCATCAATCGATGAGCCCCTGAGGCCACACTGGGTCAGTCCATTAGGGTTCATTGCATTACACTAACACACACATCAAATAATTTTCAAATCAAACAAGACCCTTTATTAATCTTAAAATAGGCAACTGGTCAAACAAACTCTAAGAAATCTCTAACAATCGTATGAGCATGTCAAACTTGGTATATGGTCAAACTCAGTTAAAGTAGGAAAAAACTCAGTAAAACGTTGTCAAAATTAGTCAAATCATCAAATCTTGCTTATTCTTCAAATGTGTCCTTTTTAAGAATGACCCTTGTCACTTATTGATGTCCTAGGATGTGTCCTTTCTAAGTATCATCACCGTCATTTGGCATTTTGAGGGATTCTCATGATGTTTGAGAACTAAATTACTACCACTTTGACATTTCCCTCACTTTAAATAAAATTATTTATTTAAAATGGTCTTATTTTCTAATTTCCTTCTTTAAGTAAATAATTCAAATTAATTATTTACTCTCATGTGACCCCACTTTTTGAATTGAAATTAATTTTTAAATTCAAAATAGTCTTTTTCCTTCAAAAATCATGTAATTTCTATTATTATTTGATTTTTCTAGCTTTCTCTTTTTCAATGCCAATCTTATCTCTTGTCACATGCATTTTCAACCCTTGATTTGATTTTCTAAAAATCAATATCGTTATTTCATTTTGAATTTTTCCTAATGTTTCCCTAACCCTAATTATGGCTTGTCATATTGAATCTTGTCCATTGCACTAGTAGAATTTGGTAAATAAATGACTAAGTGACTAAAAATTTTAGTTACGTGACTAACACTAGTAGTATCTTGAAAATAAATGACTAATTTGGTCATTTATAAGTGACTAATCTGGTCATTGGGTAAAATAACAACTAAATGACTAGATAAATGACTAAATAAATGACTAATATCAGACAAATAAAAATGACTAAATAAATGAGTAATATCAGACAAACAAAAATGACTAAATATATGGCTAAATTAATGACTAAATAAATGACTATTACTCCTCTATTTTTTTTTCTTTCGAATTTGATCATAATCCATAGAGCTTATTAAGCCCTCCTCATGGAGCCCCTACCTAAGCGGGCCATTTGGCCGCCTAGGTTGATTAGTGCACCAAAAATACCTATTGTGTGGAAGGAATTGCCTCTCAATGCAGTCTTAAGGCCTTCACATATTTCATAAATTTTGTTTACATTTGATCCCATAATCCACGATGATGGGCTCAAAGAGGAAGCATGTTGGGGAGCCCTAACTTCAACACATATTCTCTAATATATTAACATACATACAATTTTCTATTGACGCAATCCTTGAACCTCCTTTAGGTGCAAGTGTTAGTATATATTACTCTCTCTATATAGAATTGTCTCCCCCTCTATCTCTCTTTCTTTTTCCTAATCTCTCCAAAGATCAATTAAACTATCAATTTTTTTATATTAATTTAATTTGTTTTATATAAAAATATATTAATTATTAATTATAATAATTTTATAAGAATATAGTATATAATAATATAACCTATATATACTATTATATAAAATAATAAATATAATTATATTATATATAATTTAATTTGTATTAGTATTATTTAAATATATATAATATACTAATTATATTTTGTATTATATTTATATATTATTTTTTTGTATTATATAAAAAATATTTGACAAATAAATGATATTTTATGGTAAAATATTATAAAAAGGCATTTTTATTCTTTAATGGCCTTGTTGATCAAATCCACGTGAAGTTGATCAAGTGATAAAGTGGAAGGAAACTTGAGAGAAAGAGGGATATTTGGGTAGGAAATCAAATAATGTTACCAATTTACAGCAAGTCAGGGCTTCTAATTTGTAGGAGGTGGTGTACAGGAAAGTGTAGGATGGAGTGACAAAGGTCATGGTTTCTACTATTTTTGATAATTTTGATATCAGTCACGGTCCCAAAGGATATGAAAAAAGTACCAAGATCACTATAATTCAATGGGTATTTAGACATTTCATTTTATTTTAACTCTTTTAATTTCAAAATAATCCTCAAATAGTTTGTGATATGCAATGGAATTTTGTCTTATCCTTCCATCGCACCACCACACCATTTATAGGGTTTATTGCTTAGCCTTTTATGGTGATGTAGGAATAGCCTAGAGTGCCCTTGTTCCGAACTAATGAGAGTGTTTGTTTAGGGGTCAAATTGGGATATAGGCTCTCTAACTAGGGATTTTCCCCCATTCTCTTGCAACAAACTAAAGATATTGCTAAAATCAGGTTTCCAAGCCAATGTTGAAGTGTTTGGATATGACCCTATTTTGTCAGGACCTGGCTTTATATGTTGAAATCTAAGGGTTATTTTGAGGGATGGGAGGCTGAAATACTGAGTACCTTCACCCTCCCACCTCTATCTCTAGTAAGAGCTAAAGGTCGATCATTTTTGGAGCCTAGGTTTATACTCAACCCAAATTTTGTGTCTGATCTAAATCTTAGTATGGTTTTTTGTTTGTTTGTGGGAAGTTCTTTTTTCTGGTTTCTCCTTTTGGTGGTTGTTGGATGGCTTCATTACTGATATTATTTGGTTTCATTTAGGTGATGGTATGTTTGTGCACCCATGAGATTTTATTTATAAGATTTTTTCAAAGGGATTGGACCCCAGTAGAACTCACACTTAACCAAGCAAAGAAAGTTATATATATTAAAAATTAGTCAAACAATTCCAAAAATCAGGTTACCTGTCAAATAAGTTAAAAGGTAATATTTACAACTCCATTGTCACCATTACAAGTGAAAAGAATCATAGTATTGCTTGGTCTGTTAAAAAGAAATGGAGTATAATAATCTCAAACGTATTTATGGCCCTTTCACTCTACTGCTAATCATCCTGATGATGGATCATGGAGTATGATCCGAAACGTTGATGATATAAAAAATCACACAGTTTTTTCCAAAAATCTTGCATACTAAAAAGAATTGTTGTAATTTCTCATTATCTAGTTAATGAAGAATTATTCTATTTCCTCATAATTAAAAAAGATCTTCCTATTGTTTACCCTCAAACATCAAGGAGAAAACTTTTATATTACACATTTGAGTTTCTGCCATTGCCAACTAAAACAACTCTGAGCTTTCTTAACAACTTGAAAAGGAATTTCAAGAAGTAGAATGCATAGCCAATATTTGCATGGATTACATAAATACAATACAAATGGTATGGTAAGTTATAGTTCCTAATTTCAATTCTTGAGAAAGTTACTTTTAAAATAAAAATGTATATTCCTTAATTGCATTCCTACAAAAATGTATTACCAATACAAAGCTCTAATGCTTTGATAATAACATCGTGCTCAATTTTATGTTGAAGCCTTTTGTGACAAAGCTTCTACTACTCTAATATTCTATGGCACAAAGTCTTGTATATGTAAAGTGTGAGATCCCATAAGTATAAGAAAGCAATGTAACATTTAATGACACAAATACAAACACATTTACCCTATCCATTGTCAAAAAAGCTTTACTAAAAACAAAATAATTAAATACAATCACAATAGGATGAGCTAAGATTTAGAGAGTGATTTGGATCTATATGGATAAAATGAAATACACCATGGAAAGCCTAAAATAAAATACACCACGATATCACATTTCTTTGAGGCATTTTTGGAAACAGTTTGCTTGCCTTGTCTATGCTTCCACATTTTCATGTATGTAGATAGTAGGGCACTTGTAACTACAACATATGACAAAAAAAATCCCTACTATTATGATTTGATGGATGTACCTTCGTTATTACTGGATATTTGATGTAGTGCACATTATTATAGTGCAAGCCTATTTTTCAAACTGTTTCATTTAGTACCACCAATATTCTCCACAAGAACATTGTCCCTATTTAAAATGATGGAAATGGTTCACATCTCTCAGAACAATTTCTCTTTGAACAATCTTGTAGATGAATTTAGATACAATGTGAAAATCCAAACATACTCGAAGATTCTTAACAACTCTAATAGTTGTACTAGGGCCATGTTTAACAAACCAAATACAATTGCTAACTTTTCACTATGGTGGTAGATAAATGATTCTTTTTTCTTCTATTCCACAACATTAAGTAAAAGTCTTGAATCTGGAAATACCTGTTGCCTTCATTTGCCAAGACAATTTATCTAATTTTGCATATCTCTCCCATGCTTGTAGATGTGATATGTCTCCTACACAAAAAAACATGTACCATTTTATGCCCTTCAATCCAACTACATGCAGGTATCTTTTTAATTCCTCTATCTTTCATTAATTTCCTTACTATTTGAACCTCACCACACCTTCCCCTTTTTGCACAAATGTTTTAGAGAACATAAGTTACAAAATTTTTAGGATCCAACTAAAAAAAGTAGTGTTGCTGGAATACTCATCCTATATTCATATATGATCCATAGGCACCAAAGGTTTAACTGGCATCTTAGTAATAATGTTTAGGGTGTCCTCAAGATAGCCAGCACGGGCACGAAGGTCAACCATGCACACCTAATGATCAACTATACATGTAATGCAATAAGGGTTACTGATGTGTGAAGTGTGTGCAACCCTCATCCACTAAACCTGCATGACTAAATGCATCTAGAATAGAAGCAAAGCTTACAATGTTGGTGTTCCAGAGTGCTTCATTAATTCAAAGATTTTGAGAGCTTCCTTTTAAAATTCATTTTGTGTACATTCTACAATCATATCATTTCATTCCATGATATGACATCTCTTTGAGACATTTTGTGAAACAATTCATTTTGTACTACATTTTGGTGTTAGATCTTTTGTAATTATGGTTAGTTTCATTACATTCAAATTTTGAAAATTTTGGGAAATTATATACAACAAATAGATTGATGGCTGTAAATCATTTAACAGTCACCAACTATCCTCTTGACTTGGAGTGTCCAATGTGGCTTTGAAAATCTGCCTCTCAACCCCTTTCATTTTATCATTGTGATCATTGCTTGACATGATACTCACTGTCTCTTGAACCTATTTCATATGAATATGATGAGGATGATAGGGTGGATGGGAGGTTCATCTATTTATTTTGTTTTTACATAAAAGTAGTTGTTTTTGAAGATCTTGCTTTAGGAGTAGAAAAGCTTCATTTCAGTTAAGGTTGTTATATTTATGTCCATTTTCAGATGTGAGCTGGAGTGTTTAGACTTTGAAAATTAGATTCGAGGAGACTAATGTTGAGTTTCTCCTTGAAAATGAGCTTTCCTATCATTGATTCAGTCATTGCAAGGGATGGATTTCAAAGTCACAAGGAATTTTCTTCCGAATTGCAATTGTTTGAAGGGAGATGAAATATATATAAATGTTGTGTTTAAAATCATTTAGTTGATTTGAAGTATTTAATCTCAAATACTATATTTGTATTTTTTTGTTAATTTATCTTTAAATGATAAGTATTTACAATATAGAAAATAATTGTACTAATCAACCTTGGAATTAGCTCTTAGTTTTATTAATTTTTAATGCCATATAGAATTATCTCCTAAGTATTTTGGCTTCAATAATATGATTGCAATTGGATTCTTTAAGTCAATTAAATTTAATGAGGATCTAGGGTTTCTATTTTTTAATTCTTGCAAATCATTTACATATTGAGCATTTCCTTTGGTGTATTTCTTTTTTTATAGGAACAAAGCTCTAAGAGCGAGAAGAAGACTTGCAAAATTGGCTTTTGGAAAGGAAGAGAAGAAAGATGCTACCTTGGTTGTAGGCCTAGAATGACAGAGTGATTTAGATGATGAACTTCCAATATGAATTCTTTTATCGACAGTATGTTGGAATTTTTTTCAAGCTTAATGGATGAATAACCTGAAATGGAATCATACATGATATTTACTAAATAGTGCCAGTTATAATGTATTGCTTTTTCTGATATTGTGTGTGTCAATATTAAGTGGCACTAAAAAATAATGATATGATAGTAACCTGTGATAAAGGAGCCTCCCTTACCAAACCTTCTCAAGGATGAGGAACATTATCAATTGATTATTGAGGTATGTAGTCATGCATTTGTTTTCCTTTTCCATCACCTTGTCATTGTAGGAAAGTCTGTTGATATATTACTAGTCAATACAGAGCAATTTTTTTTATTGATCCTTTCTATGGATGACAAGCACTGAGTGCAAGATCCATGTAGTCCATGATCATAGATAGTAATCCACATTATGTATTTTTGCAAAACGCTACTACAGTATCATGAATATTTTTCATTCTCTCTTGCATTTATACCTTATTGGCACTACATTGTGATGCATAAGCAAACATATCTATAATCAAATAGGAAGTAGCATCTACTTTTAAAAAATTAGGGTACATTTTAGTGCTTGCTTGATTTACAAATATAAATTGACAAATAATTTTTAGTTTTTAAAAAGGAACCCACCCCATTGTATCTTTGAGCATTTAAATTTGAATGAACCTAAAAAGTGTTTCTTCACCTTAAAAGAAACAAGGTCATCAAGAACAAGTATAATGACATTGGATGCTCATTGTAACAAACAAGAAGATCTAACATTTTATGTATTGTGAGTAGCTCCAACATTGGCTATTTTTTTGGGACCATCTTTCAAAATAAATTGCCAAGAAGAATCTAGTCATAACCTTTCTATAGTTATTTACTATAGATATGCAAGGAATTGGCATCATTAAAGAGATATTGCGAAGCATTTGAAATTATAAATCATAGCTTGAAATTGGGCCACAACCATTTTTTTCAAGAAAAGCAAGATGAACTTCGTTCATTGGGTGCACGTAAGATTGTACTTTTGTCTTGACAATATCCATTGAAACTTAGGGTACTTTAGGTTTACTTGGACTATAAATTTGAGGTTTTAAGTACAATTTTTAAGTTCATATGATGCCATTGATTTGAAATAATTACATTTTTACCCAAATCAATTGAATATTTGTGATTTCAAGTTAATATTTTCTTTTGTTGTGGTGCATGCAGAGGTTGCAGAAAATACAATAGACCCAAAAAATGGATATGACTGTGCATGCTACATTATTCAACAACATTCATATAGCCTTGGTGCATGGAATTGTTACTACAAAGTGGTTTCCTGGTAAGAGAATATAGAGCTTATCCCTTTTTGAGTAACACATAGTTTCCAACCAATATTTATACTTTTTGTTCTTAAATGTGTTTGGACACTAAGAAATCATATTTAATTAAGGGACATCTTATAAGAATTCATGAATCAAATATAGCTTTCAATGTTTTTGAAATGGATCTCCCCACTCCTTTCTCTATAAACCCTAGAACAATGATATTTGTAGACAAATTTAGGGAGTCTCCAAAGCAGTTATCAACAAATGTTGTAGAATCTTCTTGGCCTATTAACAATGTTGCAAATCAATGTCTTTGTAACTTTCCAGAGATGTAACTATGGCTTCAAGGAATTTACCAACCTTAACTCTCTCACGCATATCTGCAAATCTATCAACTATTATTTGCTTCATCCTACTAACAAATAGGCTTTCAAAAAGTTCATCCCATAGTCTCTTTGAGTGCTTCAAAACAATCTCACACATGCATTGCCATGGAAACTCAACATTTGAACCAAAATCAATTTTTAGCCACTTCAAGCTCCCTTCAAATGCATCTAGACTATCCAATGTTTCTTTGATCAATGTCTCATTCTCTGCAAGTTCCTTGCCACTTTTCACAAGATTAAGCAGATACTTTCCCCTAACCCTATCTATAGAGAGAATATCATCTGCACATGTCTTAAGCCATGCTAACCACTTGAATCTGATATAAGTTTGCTTAGAAAAATCATCATGGTAGCTTGTAGATTCTCTCTATGATATTTCCACAACTGCACCTCATTGTCTAGGTTTGGAATCCCACCAAACAACTATGATCCAGGTGGTATTACCAACACATCCTTATGAAAAAGAGGCAAATCATTTAGTACCTCCAAGAAGAGTTCCCCAGCCTGACATAGTGTTACCTATATGACTCTTACCACATTAAAAAAAATGGAACTAACTGTCCCCACCTTATCAGTCTATCAGTCGAACGTGTCTTCTGGTTCCAGCGATGCATCAACGGTTCTATTTTTTGATTGATGTGAGGATCTTCTATCGGTGGGACAAGGTCTCTTGTTCCCACGATGGTCTAATGGGGATGTTTTCTCTGGAGTTTGTGCCTATCATTAGTACTTGGGTGGTGGTTCCAATGATGGTTCAATGTTGTTGGTGCACATGGTCTAAGTCATCACCAACAAAACCAAGGTTTTGGCCTTATTGTGTTGAAAGGATAAGAAGTAGATAAGCTTCATATTTAGTTGAACCCACTTGAGATAGTCTTTGAAACCAAATTCATGGGGCTTGATTTCACTAACAAGTGGAAAATGAAGATGCTCATAGCTCAATTGAGGACAAAATAATGCCAACTGAGATGTGAGACAAGTGTTGAAAACCAATCTAACTGATATTTTTTGTGGATCTATTTGTATCCTTGTGAAAATTTCTAGATAATTCAATCAAGAATGATTCAATAGGATTTCATTTGTTTGTGAGGAGTTCTAGAAATAAAATAATCTTCCACTATCAATCAAATTTTTCATAAGCTTTATCTAGTACATTGTGCTCCCACCTATTATGTGGTTGGCTAAATCCTTTTCCAAAGCATTGGTTCTTTTCCCTCATTGCATTTTTAATTATTTGCTACCTTAGTTGAGTTCTTGAGTTGTGTTAATGGAAAATTGGTTCATCAAATTTGAAGGCCAAGAACTTTTCCTTTGCCTTCACTTTTCTCTTATATTCTTTCATTGACTTGTTATAGGAGGTAATATTTCATTTAAGTGATTTGATCTTGTTTTTTTGATGATTGGATAATGGTTCCATAATCTTGGTAGACCGGCATGGTGGGTGCAATATCCATATATTTATTTTCCAAAAAGGTCTTTATCGTTAGCATGGGCATCTCTAATATGGAGCCCGATAGAAATCAAGAGCACCATTCAACCTTACTTAGACAAATTTCACAAAAAATAGGATTCAATCTCTCAATTCCTTCAATCCTCAAACATTGTAGACAATATATAAAACCATTTTTAGATACTCTTTAATGAATTCTAAAACATATCCCAAATTTACCCTAGGTTGTTTTGGAACAACATCCCCAAAACTTAGATTTTCCCCTAAAACTAGGTCTAATTAGGCCCCTTTACAAAGGAACCCTTCTTTAAAATGTTCCCCAACCATAAAACTTGATGGGGTAGCACTAACTAGGTAACAACACTTCAAAATCCACAACTTCCACTTGATGAACCGTTCTCCAACATGACACCCACAAAAACCCTCCTTTTTAGCAATTTTCATGGGGGTTTATTAAAAATAGGTACTCTAGACTCCTAGCATTCTTACCAATGCTTCAAACACCTTCCAATAGGTCTTCTCATTCTCTAGGAACTCTTTACAACCTTTACCAATGCTGATTCTTCAAACTTCCACTATAGTATCTGACAAAAATCCCCCATCTATGCTCTGATGGATGTTCATACCTGCTCCAAAGCTCCCATTTTGGCACAGGTAGGGAGGATGCTGGCATAGGTTGTGGAATTCAGCTTCACACCCACTAATTACATTTTCTTGAAAGTTTCTAAAGCCTCTTCAGCAAATCCATTTGGTACATATCCCACAATCATTGTAATCTATGAGATGGCATCTCTTTCAGGAATTCTGCCAAATAGTTCACATTCCTTGTCTATGCTTCCACATTTTGCATACATGTCTACTAGGGTAGTTGCAACTACAACATTTGACAAAATTCCTCTATTATTTATGATTTTATGGATGTTCATACCATGTTCCAAAGCCCCCATTTTGGAACAGGCAAGAAAGATGCTGGAAAAGGTTGTGGAATTTGGCTTTATACCCGCCAATTGCATTTTCTTGAAAGTTTCTAAAGCATTTTCAAAAAATCCATTTTGTGCATATCCAACAATAATTCCAGTCCAAGAGATGACATCTCTTCGAGGCATTCTATCAAAAACTTCATATGCTTTCTCTATGCTTCCACATTTTGCATACATGTCAACCAAAGAATTTCCAACTATAATATCAGAGGAAAATCCCCCTTCTATTATGCTTTGATGGATGTCCATACCATGTTCCAAAGATTCCATTTTGGAATAGGCAGAGAGGATGTTGGAAAAGGTTGCAGAGTCTAGCTTTAAACCTATCTAATTTGTGTATATCCTGTAATTATTGCAATCCATGAGACCAAATTTCTTCGAGGCATTTTTCCAAACACTTCAAGTGCCTTGTCTATGATCCCACATTTAGCATCCATGTCTACAAGAGCAATTGCAACTACAATATTTGAAAAAATTCCTCTATCTTTTATCCTTTGATGGATGTCCATACCCTGTTCCAAAGCTCCCAATTTGGCATAGGTGGGTATGATACTGGGAATGGTTGTGGAGTCTGGCTTTACACCTGCTAATTGCATTTGATTGAAATTTTCTAAAGCTTTTTCAAAAAGTTCAATTTTTTTGTATCCTGAAATCATTACAACCCATGAGACCACATTTCTTTAAGGCATTTTTTCAAACAATTTGATGCCTTGTCTATGTTTCCAAATTTTGAATACATGTCTACAAGGGTTGTTTCCACTACAACATCTAACAAAATTTATCTATCCTTTATGCTTGATGGATGTCCATAGTCTATTCCAAAGCTCCCATTTTGGCACAAATAGGGAGGATGCTGGAAAAGGTTGTGGAATTTGGCTTTACACCTACCAACTGCATTTGCTTGAAATATTTTAAAGCCTTTTCAAAAAATCTATTTTGTGCATAGCTTGCAATCATTGTATTCCATCAAATGACATATATTTTAGGCATTCTATCAAGCACTTCATGTGCCTTTTGTGTGCTTTCACATTTTGCATACATGTCCACCAATGAATTTCCTACTTTAATATCAGACAAAGACCCCCCTTTCATTATGCTTTGATGCATATCCATACCGTGTTCCAAAGTTCCCATTTTTGGCATAGCTAGGGAGGATGGAGGATGGTGACAAAGATTGTAGAGTATGGTTTGACACCTACCATTTGCATTTCCTTGAAATTTTTTGAAACTTTTTCAACAAATCCATTGCATGCATATCCGACAACCATTGCATTCCATGAGACAACAATTCTTTGAGGAATTTTTTCAAATAGTTCACATGACTTCTCTATGCTTCCACACTTTACATACGTGATTTTTATTACAAGAAAGGAGTATGCTGGTAAAGGTTCTGGAATCTAGATTTACACCTACCAATTTCATTTGCTTGAATGTTTCTAAGCCTTTTCAACAAATCCATTTTGTGCATATCTTGCAATATTGCAAGAAAATAGTGTCTTTTGATCTTTTGATGTTGGTTTCCTAAAACCCACATTGGATTTCCAAATAACCATTGTCATCTCATGTAGTTAAGGGTCTTTGGATTCTCTACAAGTCTAGGGTTGGAATTGCTTGGTCAATTCAAGCCTGATTTTTCTTTGTTTGGGGTTGTCTCCATAGGATAATATAAGTGAAACATGAAAAATAGTTTGAACCCACATTAGTGCTTATCATGGGTGTTGAAACAAAGTAATTTATCATCAAAATCCATCCTATGTATGTTGTTTAAAGGTACCACAACCTACATCAAGCTTGAAACGCTCTTGATGCGCTCATATAGGATTGTCTTATACTTTTACACCATTTTTATTGGAGGAAACATTGTGTCAAGTTCTTAAAGTTACCTTGTCTTGTTTTCATGTCTAGAGAGTCTTAAGTAATCGCATGTGCCTTAAACCATGCAAGTGAACTGTCTTTAGCTCCATGCTCATGCTTGGAGCTTCTTAACAACTCTAATAGTTGTACCAGGGGCCATGTTTAATAAACTAAATGTAATTTCTAACTTTTCACTATGGTGGCAGATAAATGATTCTTTATACCCTGTTGCCTTCACTAGCTAAGCTAATTTCTCCTACTTTGCATAGCTCTACCATGTTTGTGGATGTGATTTTTCTCCTACACAAAAAACATGTACCAGTTTATGGCCTTCAATCCAATTACATCTAGGTATCTTTTTAATTCCTCTATCTTTCATCAATCTCTTTACTAAACTTTTGTAGAAGTTATTCTACTATGGAATTGCACTGTAAAAAATATACAAGAATTTTTTTTATCATACTTGTATAGTAGCATCATAGGATAAGTTTTATTTAGATTAATCCCCCTTGGTAGCAAAGGAACTACAAACCCATTAACAATTTGGCATCATAGGATAAGTTTTATTTAGCACTTGAAAATAGAAAGTTGCAGAGGTTTAAATAATCTCCCCAATTCCATTGTCAACCTCTCACAACTGCAACACTTGAATATAATAGGAAATTTTAAAGGTTTAAATAACATCCTTGATTCTGTTGACAATCTATCACAATTGCAACACTTAAAAAAATAATATTGTCGCAGTTTAAATAACCTCCTTGATTTCATTAGCAACCTGTCACAGCTGCAACACTTGAACATAGAAGGGTGTGGATGTTTAAATAAGCTCCTTGATTCCATTGGAAACCTATCACATCTGCAAAACTTGAACATGGTAGGATGTATAGATTTAAATAGCTTCCCTAATTCATTGGCAACTTGTCACAGTTGCAGTACTTGAACATAGAAGGGTGTAAAAGTTTAAATAAACTCCCTAATTCCATTGAAAATAGAATGTTAGAATGTGTTCCAAAGTGCTTCATTAATTCAAAGATTTTGAGAGGTTCCTTGAAAAATCCATTTTGTGCCCATTTTGCAATTAATCATTTCATTCCATGAAATGACATCTCTTTGAGGCATTTTTTCAAACAA
>VDFB02086081.1:113825871-113877693 GCA_007258455.2 Sequoia sempervirens
GAAAGATAGATAAAAAAGTAGCACCTCATAATTTATATAAACTAGTCTTAAATAATATATTCAAAGAGAAAATTATAAAATTGTTAGGAAACAATACTTATTTAGAAAGATCCCAACCATCCATAATATACGCCCAGAAAAAGTTTAAGGCTGATGAGATGCCTAATTTAATAACAATAGTCTACTGTAATCACTTACAAAAATGGATTATTAGCGTTCCTTAAATTAGTGCTTT
The DNA here is from genome assembly GCA_007258455.2 of Sequoia sempervirens. Classification (NCBI taxonomy): domain Eukaryota; kingdom Viridiplantae; phylum Streptophyta; class Pinopsida; order Cupressales; family Cupressaceae; genus Sequoia; species Sequoia sempervirens. The sequence goes on from VDFB02086081.1 coordinate 113,826,107, forward strand.
AAAATTTTCAATAGAGAAATTAAAACGCATCTTAAAAAAAAAATCACACTAAAACTCTTTTTCACTTAGCCACCTTTTATTTCAGATATAAGCTTGAGAGAAATTTAAGACATTTTCGAATATGACAGCTAAAGGGCTGAACCCAGATTCTATCTTTGACTAGTTTTCTGTCCTAACAGATGTAAATTTAGCACCGTCTAGCCTATGACTTATACTACATCTGTAGTAAGAAGATAGATTAAGTACTACAAGTTAATGTGCATTAGTAGTACTGTGGTCACTTTTATAGTGGATATGCCCAATACAAAATAATGAGCGGTAATTCGTAGTTCCAATATTATCGTGAGCAAATATTACTTCCAACTTATTATGCCAATAGGTGTTTTTAAGGAAATAAAAAATAAACAGTTCTTACATTAAATTGGAATATCAGAAATATTTAATAAAGTTGAGAGATAACAGTAATGTAGTTCTGTGTTTCTCTCATTTCCTAATACACTGTTTACTTCCAAATATATAAGCCTTTTACACAACACTAGGGGCTACTTGAGTTACAGAAAAATAATTACCTGCTTTTACAGACAAGAAAAAGATAGCGGAAACAATAAGGCTTGAACTAGGCTTAAAAAACAGGAAACATGCTCATTAAATTAAAGCTTAAAAAAAGGCTACATTTTGTCTGTAATATGTGGATCAGTAATATCTTAATTCTCTTCCGTAATTATCTTTAATTAGGGTCTTAAATCTGCAAAACATGTGGTTTTTTTTTAATAGTTTTGGTAAAGATATTAGTTATTTGTTCAGATGTAGGGTAAAACTGTAATTCTACTTGCTCATTTTAGATTATCGAAGTTGTATGTGTTTCCATCTAGTATGAAATATAAGGTTCTACTCGTTCCCTTTAGATTAAATCTCAAATGAAATGATATCAGAGTTGTATGTATTTCCATCTAGCATAAAATATAAGGTTCTTAATCATTGCAATAGTACTATTGTTATTGTAATAAATAAGAATTGAATGTTCTAGTAACAAATATAATTCTTTCTATTGAGATTTTCAAGGATTAGCTAGAACATAAATCTAAGATATTTCATTTTCAATTGAAAGTGCTCTATATTGAACCCATCTTTGATACAAGTGTGACTTATTTCCACCACTTTCAAGATCCTTCTAATCTATCACTTAATAACTTGCAACTACAATAACAATGTATTCAACTTCAGCTAAAAAGAGAGTTGTATTTGCTTACTTCTTACTATTCTAAGGTACAACTCTAAATCCAAATGAGAAAACATATCCATATATTAATTTTCTATCATCCATTGAACTAACTCAGTTAAAATCTGTGTAACCAACTAGTTCATACATTTCCCTTTGAGAAGCAATGTTCTCTCATACAATAGTAAATGGCAATCAATGAATGAAATTTGCTTTGGGATGATGGATGACCATAGAGGAGATTTGAGCGAACATATGTTTTTCCTGATACTATAGATAATCATACTGTAGAGAAGGGGGATTTGCTACTCACAATTTCTCTTCATTCAAAGAGCCTCATAGGGTGAACTGCCTTGAACTACCTCAAGGAACAACGGTGAGAGTTCCATAATCAAAACAAGTAGGTCACAAAATTTTTTTGGACAAATTGATAGGCTCTCAGCCAAAGGAACTCATAGCTATCTTGAAGAACAAGGTAAACCCAGAGAATGACACCCAACAATGCCTTATCAAAAATTGTGCAGACATTCGCTATGTTTTTTGAGGATTTTAAAGGCAGGTGTTACTTACAACCATCGCCACTACACAGAAACCATACAATACTTAATGTTGATGCAATTTCACTGGCCTTCTCTATCTGCACAACAAACACTTTTTATTTAAAAATCAAAAAATAATCCACCACCTTTTTACCGACATCAAAAAGCTCAAAAATTGGGAAGGCTGATGAAAATTCTAAAAAAATAAAAACCAATCTACCATCTTTTTCCCGACTTTGGAAAGCTCAAAAATTAGGAAGGCTAACAAAAATTTTGACCAAATTTCACACAAATAGCATATCGACTAAATATTTCAACGATAACTACACAAGTGCTAGTTTGCACATAAGGTTAAGAGATCATGCTAAAAGGTTATTTATGGTTGTTGATAAACCATTTCTAGGTAGTACAACTTGTTGTCGAAGGTCTAGGAGGTCTTTGTTGAAAACATTAGCTATAGCGAAAACATACCACCAAGAGTGATAGAAGGCAACCACCAAATAGCGATCGAAGCTAAGCAAGCTATCGGATAACAACCAATACAGAACATAGTACAATCAAAAATAAAAAATCCAATGATCGATAAAGAAAAATGACTACAAAGTTTAAAATAATAGTCGTCAAGGATAAAAAAGCGACCAACAAGACTATGGGATTTAACCAAAGACTGCAAGTGTTGGATTTGTGTAGGCTGACATCATGCTCGCACAAGGTGTACCCTACCAAAAATAGAAATTAATTAAATAAATTGACCTATATTGCATAGAGACTGAGGTAAGAGGCTAACAAATTTTGGAGTTGGTTGAGAGCACATAATTTAAGATTCTACATGGCACCAAGCTCATACAAATGGTACAAATTTCTTTATTGTCTTCATGGATGGCCCCTCATAAGCCCCAAATTTTCTATCACAAAAATGTAAGTATTACATGTCAAAAATCACTGCTCGAATCTTCTAAGTGGAATGAGAATGTTCATTTTTTAGGATGTACTATTTGAAAGTCAATGTTTATGACCCTCACAAATTCAAGTCGATTTGTGAAAGGATTAATGAGCATGCTCTAATATCATGTTGGGGCAACCAAGATCTCTTGCAAAATCAAAGAACAGTTCCACAAACAAGAATATGCAAAATGAAACTTAATATCATATGTATCAACAATATATAAAATGTACAAATACACTTTGCATATACAGAAAAGAATGATGAGATGAGAAGGTAGGAGTGAAACTCTAACTATCTCTTGAAGAGTTCAAAACATGTAGGACTCTAAAGACAAATGTAGAAACATTTTGTGAATCCACATGAGAGGAGACAAACAAGGGAGATGTCCCCCAAGTGAGTTTAAGGCTAGTGTGAATATGACTCTCCTAATAGACTAAAGGCTAACTATTTAGTAATAACTCTTTTCAAACTAACATTATTTTTATTTACTGAAGAGTTATTTTATTTATTTACATAATAGTTATTGTATTGTTTTTTAGTTTTTATGCATATAGTCATGACATGATACTTTTTTTCTAAAATTGTAGAATGCCTCTTGAAAATCCTCTTAGTGTAATTAAACTCAAACATATGTATTTTTCTTTGATCTATCTAATGTCATTGAAAAACATATGAAAAAAAGAAGAAAAAGATACTATAATTCATAGAAATTTACACATAATAATGTTGATAATTTTTCTTTTTATATATTCAACCTACATATCTTTTATATATTATATAATATTTTTAAAAAGAAAAAACCATGAAAAATATTTTCTTTTTTATCACATTATTAAATTAAATTATGGTCAATGAGTCCTTGGTTTGTTGGTGAAATTGAGTAGTTTTGAATTGGCCTATCAAAGATCAAGTCTTTTTTAGTGCAAGGCCCCAACATCGTTAGGGATGAGGCTAGGATCATGCCCCAAACAAATTTCGAGGAATGAATACCTCTTAATCTTTGACTCTAAGTTGAAGAGGTTTCATATTAAGATTCATGCTTCTATATCGAATAGCTAAAACAATCTTGTGAATGATATAAAATCCTCCATAAAATAAATAAATTATGTATAAATTAATTTTAAATTTAATAATTAAGAATTAATTGTAAATTCATAAAAATATAATTAATACAATTTTTTATATTTAATGTAAACAATATCTAATTAATAAAGTTACTATAAAATTATCAGAACTTATTCTCTTATCCCACCTTTTAAAGTATATATAAGAAAAATATGAAAAATTAAAAAATTAGTAAATCAATAAAATAAAGTTCTAAAATCATTGATAGGCTACTATATTCTAAGTCTTTTAAAGGAAATTAAATAATGTTAAAAGACTAATTCTTCTAAAACAATTTACGAGACAAAAAAATAAAGTTTGAAGGGAATCTACATTTAATGATATCGATGAAATTGAAAGATTCCAAAACAAATAATGGCTTTGCTTTGTCATTTCAAATCAAGTTATAAGGTTGAGCAATTCGAATTCTTAACAGTGTTGAAATCACATCTGGTAAAATGCAGAAGTCAGTGAACGGAAAGGAAAACCCGTTGGACGACAACAAATTTTACTATTTGGTTGGAAAATTTGCTTTCTCCTTAGCTCGCTGGTTTTGTAACCCCATCGGTATGGAAGAGACCGAAGAGCCCAAAGGCAGGCTCAAATTCAAGAGGGTTAGCATAGAATATAAAAGGGGTTTGTTGCCCCAGGGGTACCGTCTGGCAACAGTTGAAGAAATCAGGAACAATTCAGTCATCTTTAGTAAATGGGGATTGCCCCCAATTAAGACGACTGGACATTCATTTGAAGACGAACGTGACTTCGAACGAAACTTCGCGGGTCTTTTGGACGGATATGTTGAAAATCATGCTGACGGCTTGATATTAAGTAATCGCTTTAATAACGATAATTTACAGGTGATAGTGGTAAAGGAAAAAAAGTGGGACAGTAGAGTAAAGAAATGGCGGAACCGTTCAGGTATATAGAATCGATAGTAATCTGTTCGAATGTTTTAAGCGTTATTTTATTCATGAGATTGAGATGCCTGTTTTACACTTCTACCATTTCATGTCATGCAACGTGATATTGCAGCTCTCTACTCATCAAATGGTAATACGTTGAGAAAACAACTTTATGGTGGAATCACTCTCCACACGACAGAAGGGATAGAAGCTGCAAGGAGGCATGCCGGCTGGTATAATGATGTGGAGCTCAAGTATTGGTTGGTGCAAAATGATAACTCTGATGCTGCTTCTCTGTTGAGGAAAATGACCGGAATTCAGCTACAAATGGAAAATGCAAACGAAGATGTATCAAAAGTTTTGAATTATATACACCCAGACGAAGGCACATTTTTGAATAATGTACCCCCAGGAGAAGGCACATCGGACTTGGTAGTAGCTATGGTCGAATTATTTATAGAAGTATACGGGCCGGCCTCCTTTGAAACAGCCGATGCAATCACATTCACAAACGTAGAAAGCGTTCCCATATTCACAAAGCTCTTATCTCTATCTCTATCTTTTTATCAACCAGAAGACCAGGAAGCGTTCCCATATTCACAAAGCTTTGCAGAGGTTTTGATTGAGGCAGTTGAGAGAGGGTACGATCAGCTTGTGGAAAGGATGTTGAAGTTCAAAGATGATATTGACCGGATCACCACAGATGACTGTGTGCGGGCTTTGAGAGCGGCAGTTCGTGGACGTTGCATCGAATTGGTGCGAAGCTTATTAGATTTGTTAAAGAGCAGGGATGAAGTTGAACGTCGAGTTGAAGTGGACGACGAAGGAAAGACGCTCTTCCATTATGCATTGTTTCATAAACATGTGTTTCAGCTACTTCAAGAAACATATGCCAATGCCATTACAAAACAGGATAAATTAGGAAGAAACTTTCTTCATTGGGCAGCAAAAGGAGCTTGTGACTCACCAGTTGTGTATGATATACTAGAGAATTCTATTTCTTCAGATGAGCGACTAATCCTATGTCAGCAAACGGACGACCGAGGAAGGACACCATTGCATATTGCTGCATCCAAAGGAGATAGCGGAATGATTACGAAATTACTAGATTGTATTCCAGGCGAAAGAAGAAAAAAGTACGTTCAAGAAACTGATTCCTCTGGTCGAACAGCACTCCAAATGGCAGCAGGTGAAGGCCATGAAGATTCAGTCAAAACTCTTCTATATCATGGGTCCGACCCACTAAAAGAACGTGATCGTCAAAAGAAAACAGCATTGCACTATGTGGCTCAAGTGAAGGATCCAAAGGCAGCAATTGCCACATGTAAAGCACTGGAAAAGAATCTAAGGGCTCCTATTAGGTCACTTTTGTTGTGGGCATCTGCAACTGGTATTGGCACTGCAGACGAGATGGAAGATGTGCATGATGATGTTAAAAAGTATCTTCGAAGCAAAAAGAAAGAGTGCAGAGAACATTTGTTAAGAGCAGCCTCGGTTAATAACTGTACTGAAATGGCATGGGAGCTTCTAAATAGAGGCGCTAACATGTCAGACATTCTTGATCCCCATTGGAGAAAGCAGTTGGTGGACGACCAGTCCGTTAAAAATGGTATTTATAGTCAAGGCCTGTCCTCATTTTATTTAAAATGTTTTTTAGTTTTTGTAAGCATTTTACTCATAGGTTGTATTGTTTGTGGAAGTAATAAATCACATGGAAAGAATGAAAGAGCAAGGACGAGATCAACCAAGCATGGAGGATAACCTTGGTAAATTTATTTTCTTTAAAGCTATAAATTTATTTCTTTAAATGTATCTGCTGACATAACAAGATGGTATGCTCGCTTGATGCAGGAAGGCATGTTTTTGCTGAAGGTGTAGCTGCTCTGCTTTTCAATCGATTTATTGAATCGCCAATTACAGTGGGCATTTCTGGTGAATGGGGTATGGGAAAATCAAGTCTAATGATTCAGGTACATATTGTACTTTTATTTGAAAACTGTTCCCTGTTTTTTAATAAATGATTTCAATGCACCGTGATTCTTGAAATGTTTCCAAAACTCAAACTAAAAACACATTTAATGTATAATTTGAAAAATAATAATAGCTTGCACGTGTTTTTTGTAGATTGAAAAGATTCTACTCATTACAGCAGCCCAGCTAACGTTTCCAACTCTTCTTCCATCTGAAGAATTTGTTGGAGCTCAAAAAATGTCTCTTAGTACAAGAGGCAGAAAAATATATCAACAGATTAAAAGCGGGGTTCACAATTTACTGGCTCTGTCGAAACATAAATCAAAAGTATATGTCCAATTCAACAGTACAATTTTTTTACCTCTATTTAAATATTATATTTCCATAGTTAAATAAATAATAATTATTTTATTTTATTAAAACGATTATAAATTATTATTTATTGATCAAAATTTATCTTTTAATTATTAAATATATCTGTAAAATAACTGGCTTTTTGAAACAGAACCCTCTTGTCACTGTGCTCGTGGAATACCAATCTCAATATCATGCTGTTTATAAGTAGCTAGCATGCATGGCTAATAACCAGATGGTAAGGGTCGAATCACAATCCAATTTATAACACAAGTTCATTATAATAAATCAATTGACTGGCATTGTTCTCTTGGTTCTTTTTCAGTTAAAGTCAAAGTCGGTATCACAACAGGAGGAGCACGCATTAGAAGGAGTCCCTCGTATTTTAACAATTCGATATAATGCATGGCATTATAGAGATCGACATGAAGCTTGGGCAGGACTAGGAGTCGCAATCACCAAAGAAATTGAGAATGCCATGACAAGAGCTCAATGGATGAGTACATGCTGGAGATATACTTGGGCCAAACACAGAGTCAGCATTTGGATACAAGTATTTTTACCTTGTCTACTCACCATATCTCTTGCTGGATGGGTTGCTTGGATAGTGTGGATGCTACTAAAGCAAGCAAAGTTCCAAGGATTAAAATACGGATCCATACCTTTTACTGTAATAGCAATTTCATGGGTTGTATTAAAATCAGTTATTTCTGTTGTCAAACCTGTGAGCACACAAATGCTTGGGTATATCTCTTCACCAGACCATACAAATCACCTTGGTTATCAGGAAGATGTTATTGCTGACATCAATTTCTTGAAAAAAGAGCTCGGAAACAGGCCACATTGGTTTTTCTCATTCATTTTAGGTGTATGGTGTTGGAACTGGTTTGGTTTGTATGCCGATGTCATTGAAAATACAAGAATTCCGAAATTCATGCCAGCCTCTGGAGATCGAATTCGAATAGTGACCTTTGTGGACGACTTAGATAGATGCGAAGAGGACGTGATATTGCAGGTTTGTGAATTTAAAATTTGGGTGCATATAATGTTTTTCCTGGCATTCTTTGAAGGGTCACAAAAAGTTTTTCTTGGTTACGCAGGTGTTATCAGCAGTAAATTTGGTCTTAGCAGAATGTAAAATCAACGTCATACTAGGCACTGACAAAAAAATGATTGCAAGAGCAATTAAAAGAAAATTTGAAGATGTAGATGATGAAGATATTGCAGAAAAGTTTATCTGCAAACTTATTCAAATTCCACTAAGCTTGCCAGATCCCACAGGAGAAGAAACAAAAAGATTTCTCAAATGTCACTTAGGACATGAAATCCCAGCTAAATGTAAGTTTGAAGTTGAAGACCATTACAATAATAATAATAGTAGTACATGTTATAGTAACTCTAGGAGCAGCCCTCAATAAATTTCAATTATAATATACGTATTTTCATTCTATCAGAAATGATTTTTATCATTAACTTTTGTGCGATTGCGTAGATATGAAAAAGGAGAATGCTTTTGGAAGCCGGCATGGCATAGTAGTACGTGTAGAACCTTCAAGAGGTAAGTAACATTTTTTAACATTGCTAGTATCATTATTTGCATGTGATCTATTTTATTACTATTGAACAATGTACAACTAAGTATAATGATAACACCGCCTCGATAAATTTTATTAGCCCCTGCATATAACTGGGGAATTAACGGTTTTTAGGTCGTCAGTTTTGTTGAAATTCGTACAACTTCAAAATATCAAGGTGAAATCTAATGTTTCTCATTAAATTTTTTTTTTGCGGAGATTGTTAAATAGGACTGAAAAAGGATGGTGGGGCGTTGCTACTTTTGCTGGGATATCTCTAATTTTTAATTTGAAAAAAATGAATAAAACATCGAGATAATTTACGAAGAATGTATACCCTAAATGCCTTATGGCAATTTTTTTTCTCCTTTGTCAAGGAGATTATGGTGGCAAAATAGTGGATGTGTCGAAATCCTATTATGAGACATAAACATATAGGTGTCTTCTACAAAATATTCACGAGAGTAGCATGATAGTTCCTGATTTCAGGTGGCTTGTTTGTGCTTACACATTTTGCGTACATGCCCCTGTCGTTTATCTAACAAAATACAAAATGCAAGGTAAATGCTCTTTATTTTATTTTGTTCCAATTATTGGAAGTTTTTGTAGAGCAAGAAACTGAACTCTATTAAAGGAAGACTCTCCTTTTAGAATTCAACCTCTAAGTACACTCAGACAACCAAATGTTGCCCAACAATCTGATTTACCCTTTTATATGAAATTTATAAGTGGAAGTGTAGATGGAGGAATACAAACTGGTTTTGGTCAAAGAATAGGGAGTAGACCATTTTTAGGTCTGAATGCAATGATGAAGACAAATTCAATTGTAAACAATGTCAAGAGTGTAGGGTCACTATATATGAGACAAGGAACAAACCCAAACAAAACTCTTGTGTCAAGAGTTCTTTTTTTGTGGGGGTGTATGGTGCAAGAGGACCTACACCTACTTAACAACAATTTGAATGCTTAAGGTTGTTAGGGTGATTAACTAGTTGTGTCAAGGATAGATCAAGGTGTTTTGAGTCTTTTCATGTTAAATAAGGTTTAAAAAGACCATTTTCAATGTAACTAGGGTGGTTTTCAAAATCATTTGCATTTAGGGGTCAAAAAAATTACGACGTGCAAATAAAGAATTGTAAATTAAAAGTTGTTAAAAATGAAGATTCAGGGAATAGGAAAGGTCTAGGAAGCTCAATTTAAGTTAGTTATGTGCATTGGAATGAGTGGAATTCAAATTTTATGGTTATATTAGGCCTCAAGAAGGCTTGAACGAGTGATTGTTGAAGTTTTGTTTAAAATTCCAAATCAATACAACGTTCTTTCTCAACATTTTTTTGTTTTCCTAAACTTTCTCCATTTTGTACTAACCCGTATAGGTTCTAAAATATCTAAAATTATTTGTGAAATTTTCTAGCATGTGCTAGCTTTCAATTGATTCTAATTTAATAGTGTGAAAGAGTTGAGGTTCTTCAAAATGCTTAAATTAACCATTCCACTTTATGTATCCACTATATCTCATGGAATAGGTCTAAAATGATCTAATTTTGGTGCTTCAATGCTTTGGTAGGTAGTGGGATAGAATTGTGAGTAAGGGAAGGAATCCCTAGGGCTGACAGAGTCATTTTTCCATGTGAATTTGTGATGTCATGAATGCTTTTGATAAAATGTTGATGGAATTGTCTTTGTGTGAGTAGTATGAGTTTTTGTAGGGTATATACATGTTTTTTGATGCATTGGTTATGTATGGAAAGCCTGTGTGATGTGACTTTCAATAAACCCTTTGTGTCTTGCTTAAAAGTGAGGGTTTTAGGGAACAACATTTTAGAAGATTTGAATTTGAGAAATGATGTTGGTTTTAGATGTTTTGAGACACAAATTATCACTATATTTTGAGTTTGAGTGATAGGGTGGTGTTTAGGAGGGGCCTCCTTTGTAAATCAAGGCTAATTGATGTCCTAAAAGTAGGGGAAGACTTAAGGATTTCAAATTGTCTTAAAAAATCCTTATGGAGTCTATTGGTACTATGTTGTTTTAGATTATGTTGTGATTCTCAAAGGATGGTAAGAAGATTCTTAGAAAACCTTCTATAAACGATATTGGGAAAATACAAGTTTAGTGGGGTACAAGCCTCTTGTTGAGTGTTGTGGGAAATTTGAGTGCTTTGTGATTCAAGGGTTAGTTTGGTGTTTGTGTCTGATCATTTTGAGATATTTTGGGGTTTTCCACCATGTTTCTTGTATCATTCGCTCAACATACACAAAAATTATGCCCTTATTTTGACCTTACACATACAAATTCACATGTTCGTACAATATCAGATCTCTCGCACATCTCATCACATCCATCACATATCATGTCATGTTCACCTATAACTCAAAAAATGTCTCCCATCTATGCCTAATACATCCACATACATTAATTGGGTTGGCCTAATTAGATGTATCCCTATTTTAATTCAAAATTACCTTTTCTTCTCATTACTTGATTGAAATACTTCTTTGCACTCAAATAAAACATGCAATACTTAATTTAGGTTGGCATGGACCTAAAATAGATATCATTAATATCGACAATACACATTTAATAGTTACAACATATATCAATCACTAGGTCGACCAAGAATTAGACCCAATCACAAAATAAAAAAACTAATCAACCATCAATGATCCATTTGATCATCTAATCACATGTCATATAGAATATAAAGTATACAAAAACTATAAAAAATATCCCAAAATTGTAGTGTCTGAATCCAAACACTGGAGGAATGTAGACCATATTACACATACCCATAATTTACATTGTATAAAGCCAAAAACCATGTGTCGAACTACTATTACTTGTAACTTTCAACCTGTTCAATCAAAATTGCTGAAATCTTGATCATAGATGCACATAATATCCAAGAATGTCATACTATAACCTCATAAGCTAATCTTATTACATGAGCGATTCTGGACCAAGATAATGGATTAAGATGTATACATTATGTTTATCAGATTGTCAATAATCAATGACAACATATAAAAAGGGTCCCTTCTTCATTCTTTCAAAAATCTCCCCATTTTCCATTGATGGCCACATGTGCAAAAAATGATTCTCCAAAACTCAAAACATACACTATCAAAAGCTTCCAAGCATACATGATCTCCCTCTTTATGCATCATTTTCGCTCTATCTTATTTATCCAATCATCTTCAAACTTCTCCCAAAGCCATCTCTTATCACTTGAACTCTCATTTTTCATTTTTTCCAAAGCTATTTAGCACCAAAACATCTCTCCCTTTGACATCAAGGACAAAGGGTGTTTGAATAACACACATGTAAGCTCTAAAACTTGATGTATATATACAAAAAAAAGCAACTGACTCCCCCTAAGGGAGTTATCCCTGAGATGGTCCAATTGTATGGACAATGAATAACTTGAAAGCAACTAAAAAAATGAAAGAGTAAACATGAAAAATGTTCATCCAAAGGAGGAGACACCTTCTAGCTCCTTGAGAATTGCTTGCTAGGATGATTTTCCTTCATTCCAAATCTTTTTAGTTGCAGCAAGTGACTTGTACATTGATTCCAACTCAACTAAGCTATCCTATCCTTTTGGAGTATTTGGATTAGGATTTATCTTTTCAAGAATTTCTACATCAACAAGGGCATTTGACACTGGTATGTACTTGGTCTTCACCAAGTCCCCAAATTTTCCAAATCTCCTTATTATGTCCTCTTTCTGCCTTTGTAGAGTGAAAAAATTATTTTTAGATTAGAGATGGGAGTCCAAGAGATGCAATCTTTATCTTATAGAATGTCAAAAGTACCAGAGCCATTAGATATTTGTTACTCTATGGAGTTGACTAAGTCCTTAATGACTTGAGTGGCATCTGGTCACCTCATGCAATACAAGAACAATGTCTTGGCCTCATCTTCTCATTCCTTCACTTCCTTCAAATATTATTTTACCTTGCTATGTCCATATGTACATCTATCCTATATCTCAATTAGTCTCTTGTGAAAAAATCCTGATTCCACTTCCTTTTCAGTCTACTCCTTCAGACTAGAGGCATACTCCTTGAGTGAATCAACAAAAAAATTCAAATTTTTAATAGGGGTTAAAGCACTATCAACTATGGCACTGGGGGTGGCATCTTGCAAAGACTTGATGGCACCATTAATGAATTTTTTCCTTTTTATGAGTCTTTATGATCTCCTTTCTTCTAGAGGCATGTTAAGATCTACATTACCTTGGTACAATGGGAGCTATATCAACCAAGGAGGAATAGTTGGTTGAAACCTCATTTTCTTTGTCAAAAGAACCTTGAGAGTATTATAAGAGAATTCTCTAGATAGCTTTGGTGGCCATGGTTTTTTGAGGCCCTTCTTCATTTCTTTCAACCTCAGTTTCTTCTTTATTCTCCTCTTTCTCTTCTTCCTCTTCTTTCACTTCTTTTCCAAATGGATATTCCTTCTACCTTTCTTTATCTTCATCGTCCTTTTTCTCCTCATCATATTTTTATTGTTCTCTTCCCTTTCTCCTTATTCTTCTTCTCCATTTTTATTATTTGAATTATCATCTCTAGTATCTTCATTATGTTTTTCATGATGGTCTTCAACATTCTTATCATTTTCTTATTCTTGTCTTATTTCTGATTTTCATTGCTAGCACCAGTGGTAGTGTTTGTATCTTCCGGAGGAGTGGAGATCTCTAGAGAAGAATTTTTTTCATCTACCACATTCTCAACAAATGATGAATTATCTTCAACAGTATGAACTTCTATTTCTTCCAAACCTTCTTTAAAAATGGGTAAATTAGTAACGGGAGGAATATTTTCCTTTGCATCAGTATCTTTATCTTTATCATGCTCCTTTTCTTGAGCTGATTTGGATGATGAAGAAAAAATCATCCCAATTTTTTCTTCTGTCTCTGACAATATTCACTGTACCATGTTTTAACTTTTCTGCATTATCCTTTTCTCTACCCATAAGTATAGTGACCCTTTGTTTCATTCTAAATTCTTTGGTATAAACTTCAATTAATGTGGCCTTGTCATTTTTAGATAAAGAGGACCCAATTTCCTCTAAAGCATCAGATTTCATCTTGTCTTCAACCTCAACTACTTCATGCCTTCTTTCCACCAAGGCTTCCCATACCACACTAGGCACCTTCTTCCTAATGTTATTCATGTCTACATCTAAAATAATAATATATTGAATAATGGCTTCAATAATTATTTTCTTGTCTTCTTCATCTCTTTCATCATACAACTTTGCAATTCCTTCCAACAAATCATCATGCTCTAACATGTTACTAACCAAAACATCTAATATTATTAGAGTATGAGTTTTTATTAGAGGAGATTTTATCTTCTTCTTCTTTAAGCTTGTGGTGCATAAATTATTCATTCACTTTCTTTGTTACCTTGTTATTTCTTGTAGGTGTTGATGTTTCCAAGTGTACTTCAAATTTTTTTTCTTCATATGTGCCATTTCTTGGCAAGGAGGGGTCCTTAGAACTTCTTAACAACTCAATATAACCCCTAGTTTCATTCGTAGAAACCTTATATCCAAGAGGCTCAATCCATACTATCCTTGGTTTAACAGTGTCTATTATGCATTCATCAATAGGTACAAGGAAATTTATTTCCTTTGCATATGTCTCCACTAAATTCTTGGGAATCCTTTCTTTGTCATGCATATTCTTTTGGAATACTACAAAGAATACAATCAATGCATTATCCTGATCCTTGTAGTCACCTATGTTGAGCATATAATCAAGAATTTGGTCTTCCACTAGTCTACTCCTATCCCATACAATGCCTTTCCTATTGGGTAGCTCCCTCTAAAAGTAAAAAACAAATACACAATTAGAATTCTAATTTTAAATGTGTACTTCTTTTCTCTAGTTTTCTTCAAGTTTTCAAGAAATTCCTTCCAAAGAAACTCACATAATTCATAATCATTTCCATTGAGCACCATATCATGTGCAAGATAGATAGAAGGTGCAAACATTTAGTTATCCATTTTGTGAAATAAATATTATGATCTATCATGATTGAAGCATACTTTATAGAAGGATTTATGATAGGTTTTGTTTTCAATGCTCTTTTGTCAAAGGTGGCACCATTCAACTCCATAACTATTTCATTATTTATAGGTCTTAGTATTGGTACAGGTCCAGTATCACACAATCCAGTCACAACCTTGATTACCTCTTTAGAAATCAATTTGGGCATGTCTCTCCACATAAATTTGTCATGCATTCTACTCAATACCATCCTCACATAATTTTCATCCATATCATTGGTATAGTTGGGAAACCAATTCCAAATATCCAATTTCTTTCACACTAGGTTAACATATTCTTGTTTGACTAAGAAATCACCTCCTATTAGCTCATTAGTCCATAGATATTTTATCTTTTGGTGATTATATTCATCCAACTTACCATGTATGCAAACCCTGGTGTCCTCAATAGGTAACACCCTATTAGGAATCTTTGAAATAGCACTGTCGAGGTCGTTATGAAAGAATTTCTAAGAATAACACCATATATCTTTGTGTCACTCCTTGACACCTCATATTTCTAGGGGTTTATTAGATTTTTCTGTTATTGCTCCCGCTAAGCCCATTCCTAAGTTTAATTTCCAAGAGAATTATATGCACCAAAGGGAGTTGTAGATGCATTTAATTCATCTTTGTTTTTAGGTTCCTCTTTCTTTCTCTATATCTTCTCCATTTCCTTATTTTACTTCAGTAGGATCAATTTTTTCATAGGTTCATTCCTCTGTTCCAAATTAGTTTTCCTTCCATTCTTGCTCTTGCCAACTCTTGAAATGTCTCCAAGTTTTTTGCACTTCTAACATATAACAATTTTCTGACCAAACTAACCTCTATTCAATATTGATCTACACTGGTTAGCTTTAAATGTCCAAATACATTGCATGTATAATAGTAACAATTAAAATATTGAACCATTCTACTAGTATTAAATCTATTCATCATAGAATTTCTATAGTCAACAACTTTATGTCCAAAATTCTTATTGGCAGATGGTTAGTGCTCTCATTGGGATTCTTGACATGGACTAACCATCTCCTATGGATCCGTTAACTTTGGTAGTTGTATCAGGCATTAACAGGTCGATCTTTTGGTGCAACGAAAACTATGGGCCAACAATTGTTATCAGAGCCAAAGGTATCAGGTTCAAATCCCATCAGGTAACGCCGAGGGTGAGTTTTTTGGTAGATGGCTAGTGCTCCCCTGAGGATTAGTGGGATGGAATAACTACCTCTCGTGGATCCGTTAAGTCCATTAGTTGTATCAGGCATTAATAGGTTGATCTTTTGGTGAAATGACAACTATGGGCCAACACTTCTTGCATGCAAAACATTTTCTAGAGAAAGATTCACCATTTTGATTTATTCTACTTCTACATTCTATAGCATTATGTCCAAACTTATTGCATGGAAAGAAAATGCCATTGAAAGATGGGTACCTTTGATCATTTGGTTATCTGATAAGGTGTCTTCTAGCATTGCTTGTTTGATTTACGCCATGTCTAACATTTCCTTGAGTCTTCTTTTGATTTTCAACCTTATTAGGGGTTTGATTGGCCTTTGAGCTTTCTCCTTCAAGTCCCAAACCACCTTTATCTATAGATGGTTTATGTCCTGCAATCAGTTCATCAAGCATTGTAGAACTTATTTTAAATTTTTCCTAATGAGCTCTTGCTTTTTCCAAATTTTATCTTAAGGTTACCACTTCTTGTTCAAATTTGTGCATTCATCAATATTACTTTGTACTACTACATTCAAAAAATCCTCAATTATTTTTATTTCTTCCACTTACACTTTCAGTTTGGTGATATCTTCATTTGCTTGCTTCAACTATTCATTGACTTCTCTATGTCTTTCTTTGAAATTGTTGATTTGTTCTCTCAAATTTTTGATACATTCATTTGCTTCCTCTAAGTTTTCCTTTAGAATTTTGTTCTCACCTTCAACTCTTTCAAGATCTTGAAGAGTGGTTTTAAGTTTTTTTTTGTCAATCATGCAATCACCTTGTATGTATTCAATTATTGAAATTTCATCCAGAGGGATGGGATACTTTCTATCAGCCATTTGTTAAACCTCCAAGATCTTCCTCAAGCTGTTAGGCTTCTTAAGAGGAACAAAGCTCTGATACTAATTGTTGAACACCTGGAATACTAAGAGAGGGGATGAATCAGTATTCCATTAAACCATTTAATTATAATCCATCCAATAATTAAAACATATCTAATTGCAACAATGAATGAAAGCATGAAAGAATCAAAAAATCATATGACACATGAACACAAGGATTTTTATGTGGAAAACCCAAAAATGGAAAAACCACAGTGAGGTTTAACTCACAATATCTTATAACTAGTTATAAGATATTATAGAGGTTCACTGTCACCACACATTGTCTAATAAGGCTCACAACCAAAAATAGATACAAAAAACAAGTGGCTACATAGTGAAAATGTGAATTGATACAAGTGCACATTCCTTGTGCTAAATTCAGTTTCTTTGAAGCTTTCAATACAAAATACTGCTCTACTTAGTAGCTACTCAACATACACAATAATTCTTCCCTTATTTTGATCTCACATGTGCAAATTCACATGTTTGCACAATATCAGGTCTCTCACACATCTCATCACATCAATCACATATCATTTCATGTTTTCCTACAACTCAAAAATGCCTCATATATATACCCAATACATCCGAATACATCAATTAGGTCAACCTAATTAGATGTAGCCCTATTTAAATTCAAAATTACCTTGTCAGCTCCTTACTTGATTCAAATACTTCTTCATACTCAAATCAAATGTGAAACACTTAATTTAGGTTGGCATGGACCTAAAATAGATCTCATTATTATATGCAATACACCTTTAATATTTACAACATATATCAAGCGTTAGGTTGGTCAGGATATAGACCTAATCACAAATAAGCCAACTAATCAACCATCAATGATCCATTTGATCATATAATCATGCACCATATGGAATTTATAGTGTACTAACACTTGTAAATAATAATCCTAAAATTGTAAAGTCTAAATCCAAACATTAGAGGAATGTGAACTAGATTACACATACCCATTTACATTGTATAAAGCTAAAAAATGTGTGTTGAACTATCGTTGCTTGTAGATTTCATCCTTTTCATTTAAAATTATTGAAATCTTGATCATAGATGCACATAATAGCTAGGCATATCATACTATAACCTCATAAGCTGATCTTATTACACGAGAAATTATGGAGTCCCAAGATACTAGATTAAGATGTACACATTCTACTCACCAATTTGTCAACAATCAATGTTGGAATCAATTACAACACATAATTTAAAGGGTTCCTTCTTCATTCTTTCAATAGAGAAAATGGTCAAGGTTCCCACTTCCTTGAAGTTATATTTAACATCCTATTTGGTATATGTTGTTGCATCCATGAGGAGGATAAAATTTGATTATAGGGGAATCAAAGATAAGATTAAGAAATCCTACATCCATGTACATAGAATTGAAGATGTATGGGTGGATTGTAGAAGAAAGGAGTAAATAAGGAAACTGGATTACTACCAATTAACCTTGGCACAAATTGAGAATCTTGATCTTGCTAATATTTTAGAGGGTATGGAGGATGATGAAAATATAGATTGAATTCGGCCTATGAGAAGAATAACATTGCAAGTATTCCTTTACCTTCAATCCAATGGTTCAAGAAGTAAGTCACATCAATAAAATAAAGATTTCAATATATCCTTTCAAAAAAAAAAATTTGGTTAAAGGGAAAGGGGATATGGTTGAAATGCTTTGACATTGGGTTAGAGGAAGAAGATCCAGAGGAACTTGTAGGTAGGAATCCTGAGCTGAGGATGAAGAACAAGGGAGATTTCCTAGCTCTAGCAAAGCTCCCAAACCAAAGATTAAGTTTTTCATGAATGGGAGTAAAATTAAAACCACTAAAGGGCCATTTATTGTGATAGAAGAAGTATCAACCTAGGAAGAAGAGAGATAAGAAGAAGAGCGACAAGATGAGGAAGTATTAGTGTCTCCTCATGAGAACATTCTAGAAGATGCCTCTGTCACTTCTTCTCCCATAGATACTATTGTGTCTGCTCCCACTCCTCCCATTGCTTCTGTCGAACAACCTTTATCATTTTTCACCATTAATCCTACTACTAGTATTGTTTTTTATGTTACTATTTCTATTGCTCCCACAATTTCAATTCATTCGATTCATTCATCTCTAATATCAAGATCTATTTTTGATAGCCCTAGGAATCAGTTTGAAAATATTTTTGGTTCACCTAATATTCCAATTTTATCTTTTCCTTAATTTGATGTAACTTTTATTTTAGAGTTGGATATGTTTATTCATGAATCTACACAAAATGTAACAAGTGATTCCTGTAGTGGATATGACTAACACTCCACCTCTTGTGACAACTACATTTGTGATTGCAACCCCTTCTACTCACACAATGACTACAGGTATTCAAGAGAGTTATTATCTTGTTCCACTATGGTTACAAAATCAAACAACAACGAGAAAGAAGCAATTTATTTCTCTAGATGACTTCAACTTCAATCAACTAGTGCTAGTTAAGAAAAACCCTGCAAAGAAGCCAAAGACTCTTTCTTGGGTATTGGTGGATAAAGTTGTGTATAGATATGAAAAATTTGCATAGCCTCCTTTTGGGAAAGTAATAGAAGACATTGATATCTCTAGGGTCTCAATAACTAGGATTGAACTTGGCAAGAGGACTCATGAGTTAGCTAAGGAGGATGCATAGGTAGCACTAGATTCTCTTATCAAGAAATTTGATCAAGAAAAAAAGACAAATGATTAGTACAAGGATAAGGTTGAACAGTTGGCCAACTTCCATACTTTAGAAGATTACCCAATCTTCAAAGTTATTTGAACCCATTGTAATAAGTGTTGAAGATCCTATAATATAGAAGGAAAATAAAACGGATTCCAGAGGCAAGCTAGTGGGTAATTTCATTGATAGAATGTTGGAATATGGGACACAATTCTTGTAGTTGTGGAAAAAAGTGGTGACATGGAAAATGTCTAGGCATAACTAGATAAAATTGTTGATACATTTTCTAAGAGTTTGCAAGAAGTGGGAAATAGTCTAGGATCTTGGACTAAAATGAAGGAGCTCAAGCTCAGTATGTTAGTTGAGATTGGGATAATGCCCAACTGAGAAATATTTATTGATGTCAAGGAAAAAATGAAACATAAGATCAATATCATCAAGGGTCTTATCAAGGATTTGAAGGAAGCTTGGGAAATTGGTGAAGGCCATGATTTAATTCTTATCAATAAACTTGAGGATTTTCCTTCTAAATTACTTGATGACAATTAGAAAATCCTTTCGTTTGATGAATTTATCCAAGAGTTCACATCCATCATTTAGAAGGAATTTGAAGATAAAGCCTTCTCAATGGCTTAGATGGACAAATTTCTTGACATTCAACTCACCTTGGATAATTTTGACGTATTTCTCAAAAGGCATTGAAAAGCATACAACATCATCAAGGATTCGATTAGAAGAGTTCTTGTCATTTCTAGACACACTTCAGGTCCTAACAATGAAGAAGTTCAAGTGATCATGAAGAAATATGATGATTTCTTTATGAAAGATCATGGAGAATTACGGACGTGCTTTTCTTGCACTTAGTTTATTTTTATGCATCTTTTCTTTATGTAATTAATTTTTTTAAATGTTACATGTCCTTTACCAAAATGTAATTACTTGAAAAACAACATGAGTCCTAAATCAAACCGTACTTTGTTGTTGAATAAGTCAAAGTAGGTTAGCTTTTCCTATTTTTTCTCTCAACTCTCTTATATATATGATAGAGTTTCTTTGTAAATGGACCTTTTGACCTTTTGAAGCAAAACGGTGCCCATTTTGAGTTTAGCATACTTGAATCTTTGTGTTGAATGTGCATATAAAAAAATAATCAATAAAAGAAGAAGATTTGCATCCAACCTTTATTTTGGAGCATATTTGTTGTGGGTAAGATTTTTCTTATGTGTCTTATCAAATTATCTTGAAATTGATTTATTAAAGTGGTGTAATATTTCATTGTTGAAAAGAATTCAGATTTGAGATTGATAGAATTTGAGCTACAATATTGTGTTTGGAGATTTATGTTAGTGTATGTATTTGTGCTGGTGTAATTAAATGTCTTGTACCTTGTCCTAGGTCATAATTACACCTTAGTTAAGTTTACTTAGGGACCACATAAGAGGTTGTTGGATATTTTCCACTTTTGGTGGGCTTGACATGTCATTACCTCATCATTTCCACCTTTTGTGGACACATCATGTGATTATCTCTCCACCTTAAGTGGAGTGATAACTCTTCATAGTTGCCTCATGTTATAAGATTATGACACTTGTCATAATCTTATGCCCGTCTATGTTCTCACCTTGGCTATATAACCAAAGGGTCTATCTCATTGTAAACAATCATAATCATAATCATAATCATTATCATATCAATGACATTGAATATAGTCTATTCTTGTCATATTCTCTCTCTCTTTTCTTGTGCTTTCCATTTGGTCCATAGATCTTGGGTGGCAGCCATAGCCAATTCTAACATGGTATTAGAGTGGGTTAGGTGCCATTGGAGAGTCTTTTTCTGAAGAGAGATTCCAGATCTGAGGAGGTTCCGTTTGTGGCTCTTTGTTGCAGGTTCATATCTGAGCTTGCTAGTGCAAATCTGAGCTCACCATTGCATCCAAAAGATTCGAGATAGTCGATTTTTCCTTTTGTTTCATCCAAATTAGAGATACAAGGCCAAATCTATGAGGGTTTGAAGTTGAAGTGTGGTTGCCAGATCCATAAGGTAGTTGCAATTTTGGAGCATTTTGGGTCAAATCCAACCCTGCCATCATATCCAGAAGGGCCAAAAACCCTAAGATCGACTATCAATTCGTCCATTTTGGAGCAAGTCATCTAGTGAGGCAAAAAAATTTACCCCGGAGCCGTACGGCCCCCAAGTCGTCATAATTGTAGTCGGGTACGATTTTAGAAATTAAAAATATTTTTTTTTTTGAAAAAAAAATTGAAAAATTATATATAGTATCCACTGATTTTTTTTATTCAAAATCATTTGAAAATATTTAAAAAACAAAAATCAAGGAAATTTGTAGTACCTTACGAATTTTGCAGGGTACTCTGCAACAGACGTACCTGCAAGTACTGGTGGCCATGTGGCCATGCCATACCCATGGGCCCCCAAGCCGTTGTCAGGTTACAACATACCGTCGGGTCCACATAAAACCACTGGCATCCAACAAAAATCTAGCACAACGAATATTCCTTAAGATTCTGTCGGCTCCTGGACGTTTTTCTAAATGTCAATTTTAAGCTCCTAATCTACAAAATATTCCCGGCGGGAGTATATTCCTTCTTGACAGGCACACGACCGTCAAATTTAATCAGTTATATTGCTGATGTCAGCACTGCGTAAGCATGATGTCAGCAGTCTCTTAAGGAATTTTCTGCCCCCTCACGGATTGCATTTTCATTTTGGCAGTCTAACTTTAAAGGCTAATATCTCAGTCATTTTGGCTCCTTTTTTCAAGAAATTTTTTTTTATTTGGGATAATTTTTCTTGCTCTATGCACAGGTGTAATCAATTTTTGGTTTTGGTATCTGATTTTTCCATAATTTTCAGATTCTCACAGGTGTTGCTGCTTCATCCTCATTTTGGGAACTTCGGGAGCTCATATCTTGCTCCTACGGTAACATTTTTTAGTGCAATTTTTTTTGAAAGTGCATGATTTTTTGTGTAATTCTTAGTGGTATGATCAAATTGATCTCATTTTTTACCAAAAATTGTACTTGATATTGTGGCTTATTTTGGCATTTGTAAGCACTAAGATCAAGTCTAGCTTGTTGTTTTTGACATCTAGCAACTGAAACGCACTAAATATAAAGTGCCAAATCAGATATTTCTTGGGGGGTTTCTTGATTGAGTGATTTGGGGGGGTCTCTTGGTGCATTACTTTGATCTGTTTGCTTTTGCTCTCTCATTCTCATGGATCATTCTAAGGTTCCTTTGCTCACATCATATAATTATTCAACATGGCATCAAAATGCATAGAATATTCTAATGACAGAAGATCACTCTCTATATGTTGAGAATAAGGTAACTGAACCTACTGATGATGAGAAAAAGTTAAAATGGATGATCAAACATGCCAAAGCTCTTGGGTGTCTTCATAGACTAGTTTTCTCAAGATTTGTTGTTTTAGATTGAATCATGTAAAAATTCTCATGAAGCTTGGAAAAAATTAAAAACATTGTATGGTACTACAGATGAAGTAAGAGGATATCAAATTGATAATGATTTGATGAATCTTGATCCTAAGAACTTTGACAACTCCAAGACTGCATCACTAAGGTTAATGATCTAAAAGAGCAATGTAAAACATGTGGAATTGATAAGAAGGACAGCCAGTTGGTGTACAATACAATGAACAAGCTTGGTCCTGATTATGCTTCTTTTGTTTGTAGCTTTGATACTCATAGATTGACTATGGGGTCTACATATACTACACCTTCATTTGCATCATTTTCTGAGATGTTGATACATGAGCAACAAAAGCTTATCTCAATGGGTCTCATCAAGACTTGTAAATCTTAGGCATTGTTGGTTAGTCAGGTGAAAGAATCAGAATTAGATAAGAAACAGAAGAAAGCAAAGAATAATCAACATTTAGATCAAGTAAATCCACATTCAGATCAATCAAAGAAAAAATCTTCTTCAAAAGGAGAATCATCTAAGAAGGAGATACCTTTTTGTGCATATTGTAAGAAGGATGGACATGAATAACACTATTGTTATAAGAAGGATATCGACGAGTTGAAGAATCTTCTCAAAAAGAATCACATTGATTTTCCTTCTAGAATGTCTGAATCTTCTTCTCCTTCTACTTCAAAACGATCTAAAAAGGACAAAGGTCAAACATCAGGATATAAAGGACAAGCTCTTTGTGCACATTCAAATCCAAGCTCAGGGAGATGGCTTCTAGATTCAGGAGCATCACATCATATGGCATCTTCACAAACTATCTTCTCTTCATTCCAGCCTTGTTCTATGTCTCCTATCTTGATGGGAAACAATACATACATGAGTGTAACTGTGAAGGGATCTATTAGCATTAGGGAGAACACTTTTCAAGATGTCTTGTGTGTTCCTCATTTGACGAACAATCTGCTTTCCATATATCAGATTACACATGGTGGAGATGGGAGAACTGTGGAGTTCACTGCTGATTCGGTTATCATTCGTGACTTGGAGACTAGAGATGTTATTGCTACTAGGATGGTTGATCATTCATCTCGGTTGTATTCTTTTGCACAGTTTGCTTCTAATGGTGATGATGTTCCTTTGGATATTGATCACATATACCATGATTTAGAGGAGACATTTGGCTTTTTGAACTTGGGCATACTCACATTAGATCCAGTACTTGAGCCATGCACTTCATCTCCTCCACCTACTGTTGCAGTTGATGATGCTTGTGTTGCTACAGTTTTGGCTCCTAGTGATTCAGTGCAGTAGGATATACATAGTCTTCCAAATATGGCTACTTATGACTTTCTAATAGGTATTTCAGACTTGTTTGTGGAGTCTCATCTCGCTGATTTAGAGGACACCATTGATAGCATTCATCTTCTCTTTGATGAAGATGCACCTTCTTTAGTTGTTGTGAGGGAACACCTTGACCCTCTTGTTCATTCTCTACATGATCATTCTTCACAGATTTGCGTGAGTGTGGATACTTTTGGACAGCATTTGGAGGAGGCTTCTTTGTCTTCAGAGGGGATATCCTTGTCTTTGGATTATGTTCTACATCAATCTCTACTAGATGTTGGATTTTCCTCTTCAACAGTGTGGCCCAGAACACCTCTTTGGAGTGTGTCAGCGTTCTGCATCGACATGGAGACACTTGAGCATGCTTCAGAGACATCATCACACATCATCCATCTTCATGACTTCCTGCATACATCCTTGGTTTTTTTTCTTCCCAAGGGGAGGAACGTTGTTCGGCAAGATTGGATCATCTTCAGCATTCAATGTCAAGCTTCTATAATCATTGAGGGGGGGCTACCTTGTCTCTCTTCTACTTCTCTCTTATGGGGGAGTCTTTTTCCTCACATGGGGTTTTTACCTTCTCATGATTCATTGAGAGTATTTCTATTTTGTATTTCATCTCTCTTTTGAGGGGGAGTTTTTCCCATGAGGTTTTCTCCGTTTCCTCGCTTGTAAGAGATTGCATTATTTGTACATGGGTACTTAACATGGCCTAGTAGCTAGGACCCATCTTGCATTGTTTTCATTTGTGTACATTCTCCCTAAGTTGCACTTAAAGGGGGGTGTTGGTGTAATTAAATGTCTTGTACCTTGTCCTAGGTCATAATTACACCTTAGTTTACTTAGGGACCACATAGGAGGTTGCTGGAGATTTTCCACTTTTGGTGGACTTGACATGTCATTACCTCATCATTTCCACCTTTTGTGGACACATCATGTGATTATCTCTCCACCTTAAGTGGAGTGATAGCTCTTCATAGTTGTCTCATGTCATAAGATTACGACACTTGTCATAATCTTATGCCCTTCTATGTTCTCACCTTGGCTATATAACCAAGGGGTCTATCTCATTTTAAACAATCGTAATCATAATCATAATCATTATCATATCAATGACATTGAATATAGTCTATTCTTGTCATATTCTCTCTCTCTTTTCTTGTGCTTTCCATTTGGTCCATAGATCTTGGGTGGTAGCCATAGCCAATTCTAACAATTTGGTTAATAACTCAAAGTCTTTGAGCTGAAATTATTGGCTACGTTCTTGTGGATCTTTTGGTGTTGTTCCTTGATAGTATTTGAGAGCTATGACTTGCTTCACTTGCTACCTTACGAAATCATCGTGGAAACTAACAAAAGACTTTGTGCTTTTGTGGATTTTATTGTTATCATCACTTACTGGTATCACCTTTTGTTATTCATATGTTTAGCTAAGTTTGATATCAAATATTACTACTTTGAATAACACTTTGAAATGGATTTTTTTTAAGAATAAGTATTGTTTTAAGAAAGAAAAATCTTTTATGGAAAAAGAGAAAAGGGGTGATTGTAGCACCCAATGGTTTTTAGTGTATAATTTTGGTTAGTTGCTAGTTAGTTTAGAGACCAATAAGAAGGGAGCCTCCCCTTTTTGAGAGGAGAGATTAATTTCTCATTATAGTTGTGGCTAGAAATACCATTTTGTAATTGTTAAAGGAACTACAAAATATTCACCCAATAGATTAATAAGAAAAGATGATAGAAAGTGTAATTGTTTTGATAAAAGATAAATGTATGTATGGTATAATAATTTTAAGATATTGAAATTATGACCTCAAATTACCACAATGAGGAAGACACAATCATCCCAGTGAGAATAAACTTCTTGAAAGCTACCACAATCTCCCAAGATAGTCTCATGAATGCCAAAATATTGTTCCTCATGAATACATTATGGATAAATTACATGCAAGATCTCAATAGGATTCTATGAATAATGATTTATCCCTAAACTTCAAAGTACAAGAAAAACTATCTATGCATGAACCAAGAAGTTGGATTTTTTCTCCTTCCTTCAAAATGGGAAGGTTTTGGTCAACATAGAAGGCTCAAGTGCACTTGCAAGAACTGAATTGGAAGGTGATTGTGTTATGCTAATAGATTCCAAGATGAATCATGCATTTTCATGAAATGCTAGTGCATCACACAAATGTCCACACATGGCACTTTTGTCAATGAAAATGTGACTCACAAACCATGGGTTTTTGTATGAATTGCTATAGAATTAACATTTTGATGTTTTCATATCATAATTACAATGTTATCTTTTCTCAAGCTAAAGAGGAAGTTTTTGTAGCACATGTAATTACTATGGTGGGTTTCCCTTCACACACACTGGTTCGACATATAACAATACTAGAACATATGGTTTTTTCAATAGATTAGCTTCTTACACATATTATTAGGAATGCAATACACACATTTTTCTCATTCAAACATTTCTACAATTCTCTTAATTCTTGGTGTAAGAACACAACTAATAACTAATTAAAAGAAGCTTAAAATATTATGATTTAGTTTCTTTCTTGGTTCTGAATACAACACATCACTAGACCGGTCCCTTATCCAATTACAGAGTCAAGGGCATGTGAAGTACTCTTATAACAAAAAAATTTACTAAATCCAAAGGTTTATACATATATCATTTTTTATTACAGTAAAGCCCACTAGACCACATATGTCACCTACTTCAGAGGATAACATTGGAAAGAAGAATTCAAAATCCCTATCATTTGAGTAAAAGCTTTAGTTCCTCTCCAAGGAGTGGCAATCTATAAAAAGCCTCCATCTTCTTGGAGAAGAGTAATAGGTTCCCTTGGTTTTCTAGTCTTCAACTGGCCTTGCCTTAGTTTTTGCTAGTTGCTAGATTTTAGTTTTTTAGTCTTCTTTTCTTTTGTCTTGTTGTCATCTCACCTCTTATGATACCCCTCTATTATGCCTCATTAGCTATTTTGTAATGGGTTTGATCCATTCTCAATTTATATTAATCAAAATAGTACAACCCACTACTATTCAACAACATAATTCTTGTTAGAAATCCTTAATTATACCATAATATATCAACATTTAAAAGAAAAAAATTACTCTCCTAGAATAGAAACTATCAAAAATAATTTATTACATTAATTGTGTAACATAAAATCTCAAAATATTTGATTTCATTGATTTAGAAAATAGTGTGTACAAAAATGAGATAAGAGTGTTGATGAATATCACCCATATGTACCTCAATTCAAACTATATGTTGATATTATAAAAATTAAATTTACAATAATTTTTTTTGGAAGATAAGTCTCACCAAAACCTAACTATCCCATCTCAAAATATATCTCTCAAAATCCTAAAAAGAGGCTCAAAATTCCCTTTATAGAACCAAGGGAGAAAACAAGCTAAGATCCCTGAAGAAATGTCATAATTCCATTTGACAACTTGTTCACATGAGAAGACAAATAAATGGAAAAAAGAATCAATAGATTGGTGACTTGTAGTCATTTTGGGCAGTGTTTATAAAATTGTTGTCATATAAGTAGTTTGTTGTCCAAATTTTCAAGACATAATTTGGTGTGTTTATTATTCAAATATTCTTGCAAAAAAAAATTCAAATCATTATTCTTATTTGTTGATGGTGACTATGTGATCTTGTAACTAGTGATTTCAAAAACAAGAAGGTTCATTTTGAAAAAAATGGATGGACGATCTATGTTACACATTGATCTTGGAAGAAAGTTAGCTAATGAGCTTCATGTCGAAAGAAAACACGGAAGGCTAATGATATCGGTAAGCCTATAGACCCTTTTATTAATAATTTTGTAAATCTTGAAGAAAACATTTTAACCACACCTTTGTTGAGTGGCAATGTTGAAAATACTATGTTTAGTATTGAATTTTTGAGGGATGAAAGAAATTGGATGGGACCCAAATATAATGAATTCTTAGAGAATTGTGAGAGAGGGGAGGAAAAATTCTAAAGGGAATATGATCAAAATTGCCATGACACTGAACATTGCAAGCATCTTAAACATTTAGTTCAAGACCTCATTGATTCGAGTGAATTGACCATTATGGGTGTTAATGATCAAGGCAATAAGTCTGTCATACCCCCTAACCAAAAACTACAAATTTTCACCAACCCTATGCCTAAACACACTACATCATTTTTCAAGGCTAGTGAACCTTCAAAGTCTGATGTAATGACTTTTGATACACACAATGAACAACCAGAGACACCTCCTATTGTTACCCAAGCTATTCCTATGGATAAAATTTTAGCTATGATAGACGTTATCCCTTGCAAGGGCCAAACCACTAAATCTCTTGATATTACTTTTTCTGCTAAAGACATACTACAAAACCTTCTTGATGGTCCTCTCTACATAGCCGGAAGATTCTATGATAAACCTACCAATGGGATATTAATAGATCCCACTTGTGGTGAGAATGTGATCACAGAGGAGTTTCTAGTATTACATGATCTATATCAAGATGACTATAATAAACCAATTGCATGGATTAAAACACATCCTGGTTTTTCATGCCCTACAATTGGATCGATCATGATACCAAGTTTACAAATAGAACCTAAGACTTTAGAGGTAACATTTTCCATTATTCCATAATTTGACCAATTTCATTTGTGGCTAGGCCTTCCCTGGCTTTGCTCAATGAAAGAAATCCCATCAATCATTCATAAGTGCTTGAAGTTTCCACATGGAAATGAGGATTCACCATACACCATAGTGGATTTAATCCTTTATCTTCCAAAGGTAAATTTTCATTAGAATATTTTTGGCCTTAACCCATGGAACCTATCACCCCTCGTAAGGAATTCTTTTACATTGCTTATCAAAAGTTTAAAGCTAAAAAGATAATTGAATTATCCCTTTGTCACACATCCCTATCCACCTCCACCCATCGTATACTTGATGAAACCATTATTACATCTGAATTTGATATTCAACAAACCATCAAACCTTTTGAACAATCCCCTCTAGACACTTTCCCACCGTCGTTTAAATGACCAAGAGAAAATGAAGTAACTCCTATCCTACCTCCTTGTATTAAACAAGTGTATAAAGTAAAAGAGAAAGTGGTTGATCCATCCTCTTTGATATTTCCTACTCTTCCTTCTATGGAGGTAGAAGAACTTATGACAACTCAATCCACTCTTACACCTCATCAAATCCAGAATAGACTAAAATGAAACTGTGGTACTGGGGAATGTAGGCATTGTTGTCATCTCCTTGCTCATCAATCTCACATAGAAGAAAATAAAGAAAATAAACCTCCACCATTGATTGAAGTAATAGATGACCACCTTCCCTCCCCTGACCAACCACACAACAGTATAGTGCAACCATCAAAACAAAACAAACATATTCAATAACCAACACTTTTAATACATCCATCCTTAGAAATCACCCTTCCTCCTCCCATCATTATTAATCTTCATGGGATGATTGCTAAAATAGACGACAAAATACACAATTATTTTCAAACTCTTTATTTTTGTCTACAATGAGCTTAAATGATAAATCCTCTCCAGCAAGTGAAGAACCTAGTACGACTCCTAGTTCTGTACTTGCAATTATTCCTTTGAGTAGTCTTGAACTCCCTCACATTACACTGAACATGATTGGGAGGTAGATGACTTATTAGATGGATGACTTGCATTCTCTTAGCTGGCCTCCTTACATTTTCCTTTTTATTTCCCTTTTCATGTGCATATCATGTTCCCCTGTATCGTGTGTTTGATTTTCTCTCTCTTTGTACACTTCTATTCATACCTTTATTCTTCTATTTGTTTTTTTTTCCTTTTGGGGATGACGCAAAGCGTAGAGATGCTCGATGTCTCCATGTTGACTCAAATGGTCTTTGTCTTGTTCTCTTTTTGTTTTGTGTTTTCCTTTTGGGGATGACGCAAAGCATAGATTCCCTATGTCTCTTCCATGTTGACCCACAAATGTCTTTGTCTTTTTCATTTTTATTTTGTGTTTTCTGTTTGGGGATGACGCAAGGCATTGAGACTGAAATGTCTCCTTCATGTTGACCCAAAATATTTTTCCTTCTTGTTTTTATTTTTCTTGTGTTTTCCTTTTTGGGATGATGCAAAGCATCGAGACTGCAATGTCTCTTCCATGTTGACCCAAAGCAAACTTTCTTTTTCTTTTTTTTTCACTCTTTGTGTCATTCTTCCAGTTATATGCGTATTTGGGGAATGATGACAATTCCATGCTCTTTCATAACAACATTGTAGCAATGAACATACTGACCCCAAATCCATAGATTCGTTATGTGTTTGGTGTGCTTTCTTTTCTAGGGGAAACTACCTTCTTTCTTTGCTTTTCATTCTTCCTTGACATGATGTAGCCTAACTTCAAAACATATGACTTGGCATAGAGCTTCCTACGTTAGCTCTCATGTCTTGTTTTCTTTTTTCATTTTCATTTCTTCTCTACTTTAAAGTAATTTCTCACAGAAAGATGTGTAGCAATTCCTTTAAAGTGGGGGGCATACATTACCATTATTCCATATGCATTCTTGGTTCCTAACAAAGCCTTGTTGTTTATGTGATGTGTTTATCACTTTGTGGATGACATTGGGTGTGATGTCTTTCATAACTATGATCTTTTTAAGCATATTACATTCCTCTTGTTGGTTTCATGCGACACACTACATCCTCAAAGTTGTGAATATACTATTCTTTGATTGGTCCTCTCTTGGAGACATTAGACACAATGTTACCTAAGTCGCTGACCTTGCATGAATTGAACAAAACTCCTTTGAACAATATTTCACCTTACATTTTTACATTGTTGCATTTCTTGGCCACCTTGCATAGCACAACTTACATGCCTATAGTGCCATATTGTTTAAAGCTTAACATTTTCATTTCCTTTTTTCTTGTGGCACCTTGTTAAAGTTGTCGAATGGGTATAGCTTTGACATGGTTGAGCAGGAAGCCAAAATAGTGGCATGAATTTTCCCCATAGCCACTTTTGTGTTTGTGAGTGCATACCAACTAGTGTATGTATCTTACTTGTTGGGATTTCTCACCCCGCAGACAATTAGTTTCATGGCTTCAGAGTGAGTACATAGTTGGCCTTCTCACCCTACAGACAACTAGTTCCATGGCCACATAGTGATTACACATTCCCTCTTTTTCAAACAATCATCCTAGATCTCTTTTTGCAACTAGTTGGATTGATGATCGAAGCTTCATTCAATTCTTCTCAATACTTGTGTGTTCATTTGTTCTTATGTTCAGTTTTTCATGGGATCTTCATCTTGGGGGCTTGATCATCACTCTTGATTGTTGTATTCCATCTTGCTAATGTAAGTGCATTCAAAAACTCTCCTCGATGTTCATGGCCACTTTAGTGTGAGTTTGAAGTAGATTCATCCTCTCACTAAATTTGGGGCTAAATGTGCCATAGAAAAATGGCCCCTTATCATTTTCATGGCCTTTTAGGTCTTGTTTCATGGTGTTGGAACTATGTTGCTATGATTTTATGTTGTAACATGGCTTGAACATGCTTTTTTAGGTACTAAAACTCAAAGAACAACATCTTGTGAAGGTGTTGTAAGAAATTTATACAGTCTTCTAGACTTTATTTAATGCAATTCAGCTAAAACCACCTTTTCACTCATCAAAAATCCCTATTTTCAAGTGTTGTAAAGTCTTGTAACAATATTTCATGATTTTCTAGGCACATCTTCACTATTTACACACCTTTCTCATGCTTTATTTTGTCCCTTTATCCCCTAATATGCTTATATTGAGTGTATTTTTGGATCTTATCCCAATAAACAACATTAAATACAACATTTTTCTTGACACATGGTTTTATGTGTTAGGTGGGACCCATTCACCATGGGTGGTGAATGAGGAGTCCTTGGCCCCAAATTCAAAATATTTCAAATTTCCTTTCAGTATTTTATTCAAGTTCACTTGATTTCGGCCTATGATGAGGTATGAACGAATAGTGAGGCATAATAATTGAATAAATAAGTGATTTTCATCTCATTTTAACACCATTCACCCATTCATTCAAGAATTTTCACTTATCCACCTACACACTCAAGTAATCAAGCATTCTACATCATCAACTCAAGCACTTTTCAAGAACTTTGAAGTAGCCATTGATACTACTTTAGACTTGCATCTCAAAGGATTTTGGTAAGTTTTTAACACTCTTATGTTTTTCATTTATCATTTCCTTTGCACTTCATTTATTTCTATTGGGTTTGATTACCAAAGTGGGGTTTGACCAAGGCAAACCCCTATTTACTAACCCTCCAACATTTTCCCCCCTTTTCATGTGTATTTGCAGCCTTTGTTTTGCAGATTTGACAGGTTTAAAGGTGTTGAAAAGTGGAAATCAATTCAATTGGGTTCTTCAAGTCAACTCATCATCATTTCAAATTTGTTGATTGTTTTCTATCTGTTTCCTGCAGAACTGGCATTGGCAACCTGACATTTAAACATTTCCAAATCTAGTATTGTAGAGTTATCTTCTAATTTTCCAAAAATCTTGGGGAGGACTTATTTTCCACCCTTGGTAAATTAGTCCCACTTGAAATCTGAAAAATCTATATTTTGTCAGATTCTAGATCAAGACTATTAGAAATAAGTTCCCAACACTCTTTTCACCAGTTGGAGGTCTGATTCACCACCCTTGGAGAATGAGTCCCACTGTGAAATTTTAGTGAAGTCATTTAGCATTCCAAACATCCTAACATCAGCAATTTACATCCATATGTACTCATATTCATCCATGTACCTTTTGTTCTACATAATTTCTTCATTTTCATAGTTATTTGCATATCACAATGTGTTTTCCAACATAGCTTAAATGATACTTTTGCATTCATTTTGGCTCATTCTAATCAATTAATTGAATTTATTTAAGTTCATTTACATCACATTTCATCATACACATGCTAATTTGAATGTTACATAAGCATTTTGGGATCTAAATCGCTCTCCTTTTAGGTGAAAACCCTAGAATTGCAAGAGCCAAGAATTTTGGGTTCCCAAAATCTATGATTCATTAATAATGAAGGCTACTAATCCTCATTTTCTTCCTTTTTCTATTGTGGCAATCACAACTACCATATCAGTATAAAATATCCTTACCTTGTCCCAAAGCTCACACAAATTTCTATACTAGCTTCCTAAGTGGATTTAAAATATAGCAAAGAAGGTATATGTGATTTTCTTTTATTCTATAGGACTAATATGCTCATGAGTCAATATTTATTAGAAGGAATTAGTACAACTTCAAATACACAGTCATGAGCATATCACAATCTTACTATCATTATTCCTAGGCCATAAACATTGTGAAGGTATCATAGTCATATGACTTGTTAACAAGGTTAGTATAGTTATGAGTGAAGAGACTATCCTCCATTTCTATCTTAGTAAATTTATTTTCTTCATGAATTCTCAAGAATACAACCATTCACTCCTTTCTCCATAGTGGTCTTCACTACTCTTTGTGCATAATGACTATGTTTCATGGAAACCTTTGCTTGTTTTTCACAACTCTTCCCTTTCATCAATTGTAGTGACTGTCCTTAATTGGTTTTCCCTTTTTCCTCATCCTATATCCAAACCATTGTGATTTTTTGATCCTTATGAGTGGTTCTATTTTTAAATCTACCCCTTGAACCTTGTTACTTCTTACTCTTTGGTCTTTATGAAATCTTTCACTATCCATTTTTCTTATCAAAAATATGACTATCATGAATACACGCACCATACCATTAGAACTTTTAACCTTCTTTCATGACATCAAGGACTATCATATGTTGTTGTTGATGTCCTTTGCTTGTTCTCCACTATCTTTTCATGGTTTTTTGACCTAAGTTTTCTTCATACATAGTGACCTACTAAATGATGGCTAGGGCTCAAGCAAAGGTAATTAATAGGGAAATAGCAATGAATTAACTAATTTGAGCTATGGTTGTCATAGTTTAATGAATGTATCTATATATTCATGCTTTCTACTCTTTGAAAACTCTCAAACTTGCTCAACAAATCCCTCTTAAAAGAAAATAATAGATTTGAAGGAAACTAAAATATCTTACAAAGAAGAATGCAAATATCTCAAATGACTATTAAAACAATGGTGGAATTTAATAAGGGTTTAAGTATGGTCAAGAGCTATCTCTTCAAGATCCTATCCTCATATCCTTGCTTGCTGAGTTTTATTATTGACCATTTTCATGCTTGATTCTCCATTCCACGTGAATTGAAGCTAACCATAATATAAATCCATTGCATGATTCTCCATAGATGAGTCCTCATTCTAGCTACCATTGGTTTTCCCAAGTTTTGTTTTTCTTCCAATACAAACAAAAATCCCTAAATCTCTTCCTTATCATGAAGCCTTTTTCTCAAATTTTATTTTTCTAAACTTGGCGCTAAAACAAGAGCTTTCTCTTTTATTTTTTCCTTTACAACATGAGTTCTCCCTTGCTTTAGCGTCTAGTGAGGAATAATGATCATTTTTTTAAAACAAAATGTTTAACATGATCTTTTAAAATAAAAGATCAACTCTTTGTTTGTATTAAAATACCTAAGACCAAAAATAAATATTATTTAAATGAAACATTTCAATAATGCATCAATTTTACAAAAATGGAATACATAAATATTTAATAATGATCAATATTTATTTAATTTCCTGCATTTTGTAGATGAATACCATTACTAGGAAATTGGTTTCCAAAGTTTTGTTAAGATTTTGGATGGAAAGGAAACTTCTTTTTGGAATGAAGTAATCCAATTAAAGAAAAATAAACTCCCAAAAGGATTAATTTCTTTAGAGGAAGTTTTTGATAATGTAGACAAGAATGTGGGAAAGTCAACCCCTATTCATGAAAAATATCTTGAAGAGAGATCAATTTAGGAATATAAGCTTCATCTAAAAAGGTCTATATTGGGAAGAAATTAAACCCAAAATATAAAATTATTCATTCCACTACTTAGAAAGTCTCAGCATGTTTTTGCATGGTATTATGATGAATTGAAGCCATACATAAAGATCTATTTTAGCATGAGATTCCTCTCAAATCAGAAGCTAAAACCTTCATGGAAAAAAAGACCAATCAACCCAACCTTGACACCCAAGATACAATAGGAGTTAATAAAACCTATAGACAAAGGTATAATTGAGCCTATCGGGATCTCTGCTTGGCTTTTTTATTTGGTGGGCCAATCAGTAAAAAGAATGGAGACATTAGATTGTGTGTTGACTTCAAAAATATAAATGTGTCTTCATTAAAAGATGGAAGCAATGTTGCAAAAAGTGACCCGCTATGAATTGTTATCAATGATGAAGGGATTTTCATGGTATAACCATATAAAGGTAAAATAATCGAAAGAGTATAAGATTGCCTTCATGATACCTTGGTAATTTATATTTATGTAAGAATTCCTTTTTGGTTGAAAAATGTAGGTGCCACATTTGATAGATCTATGGATGTAGCCTCCTTTGATTTATTTGGTATCATTATAGTCATCTATCAGGATGACATTATTGCATTTTCAAAGAAATTTGAAGTGCACTATATGCCTCTTTGAAAATATTTTTTTTAGATACAGAGAGTTGGTGCTTTTTTCATTAAACCCTTAGAATTATCTAAAGAGTAGCCAAAACCTATAGTCAAAAATCCTCCAGATGAATGGCCAACTTAACGAGTAAAGGACTCCAGGGCCTTTACTCCTTCATTTTAGGCTCTGTGGGACCTAGGAGGGTGTTCCTCACTATTTTTATTATGATTTATTTGATGGAGAACACTTCTATGCACATATTAGTTCCTACCTTTGCTAATAGATGTAATTCACCAAAGATTTGACTGATCTTTCATGTAAATGACCATCTATTTGCTAGGGACGAAGAGATATTTCACATTCATGCTTCATAATTGGAAGATTTTAAAAGAGCTTTGTTCTAAGTTTGAATCCACAACTAGGTATATCACCCATTCCTTTAATTACAAGAAATCTTAACGACTAGACCAGTGCTTCATCAATTGAGCATACGGGTTCAAATATGCAATAACCAATAATACACAAATTAATTAATTCCGATAGTGGTGGACTATTTTCACAATTCCTTGTAATATGAAAGCTCACGATATCTAGAATGTAACTTCTTATCAGATACTATGCAAATTGTCACAAGTCTGTTACCCTCTTCAAGCATTTAATTAACCCTTTGAGTCAAATCATAAATAAGGACACACATTCAATTGAACATTTGAAGATAAACGATAATACCTTGATATTTTCATTTATGACTTGCAAAAATTTACAAGACGAGTATACATTTCAGAGATAAGATTTTTTTTTATATCAATAATTTGTATAAAATGAATTTAATAATACTACATATAAGACTCAAACCAAAGATGATTCTACTATTCTATTCATTAACATTCTACAATATATTCTTTTTGTACCTAATTTCTACCCAGACGGTGTACTAGACTCAAAATTGAACCCCCTTGTAATAAGCCTTGAAATCCCTTTTATAGACCAAGGGAACAACAAGCATTAGGATCATTACAATTATATTTCAAAGATATTTAAGGGTATGTATAGGATCATGATGGGTCAAAAAGTGGCGATATGATGGGTATGTGTAGGAAATGTGGTTGATGACTTTTTTTTTACCCAAAATTAATGAAATGAAAAGGGTTTTTAAAGGAGATTCTCAACTTTCCACCAATATAAATTATGATTTACTTGAATTTAAAAAATAATTATTATTCATTTTGTATTTCAATTACACTAAAGTCCTGATTGATAGGCTAATTGAAACGACTATAGCTTTCAAAAATATCACATTTTTGAATCTAAAACAATGCATCACATTCTATGCTTAGATACTATAGGATAAAAAAATTAAGATTTCATGAATTCAGAAGTTAAGGTGGTGGTTTATCACGAGTTTATATTTTTAAAATTTGTAATAAAAATTTACAATTAATTATTTATTTGGAATAAAATTATAAAAATATACATCACACATCGGACATGAGTCCTCTACTTATATCTAAAATATTATAACAAAATATTATCATTTTATTGTGGTTAGGTGGTAGACAGACACCTACTTCTTATTTTTTCCCTGAAATTTAAGAACTACTGCATTGAAATTTCAAATTTTCACCAAATAGATTTTTTTAAAAATAAACATAGTAGTTTAGAAACTAAATTCAATTTGCTACAAATTCTATTCTTGCATACTTTTAAAATAATATAGATAACTTGTTCAAAAATTTATGTCAAGTTACCTAACTCTATTTTTTCTGAATTTTATCACCACTTAAGGGCCTATTTTTTCCATGTTGATCTTGCAAATAGCCTTCATTTCATTCCAAATTTTAATTTTGTTCCAAAAATTCCCTAAACGGTTTCTTGTAATCATTTTCTAAACTAGGGGAGAAAATTCATTTCATTTCACCAAAAGGAACCGGTCAGTATTGCCAACGATAGTTTTCATTCCAACCATGTTGAGGCAAAAAATTTCCATCACACTAGCCCCAAAGCATTCCAAATTAGTGTAAAAACAAAAAAACAACATACCCAAAGAGTGCAAACAACAACCACCACTGCAATATCATCATCACCACAAAAATTAAGACCCAAACACCATTTTCATCACCCAAAACTAGAACCATCACTAGCACCAGAGCCATGCTAGACCCACCCACTTCGTGCTTTTGCAGAATGAAGAGGAGAAATCATCTCCCCTTCTTCATCTTTGTCTCTACCAACCATTAAATAATTACACCTACTTGGAGTCTTTATAGAAACTGGGGCAACTGCTATCACTTCCTCCCCTAGGTTGCCAATTGATTCAGGAGTGTGAAATATCATTGGTAGCCAAAATTTATTTTATTTTCACTATCTAAAGGGCTATCACTGATAGGAATGGGGGTATTTTACCTTCCATAAGAAGCTTGGCCATACCTAATATTTCTTCATATTCCCCTCATAAAACCCATACAATCTTTTCCTTTGGCCTCAGTCCCTCCTGTGGTCACAACTTGACTTCTCAACCTATGGCTGGATCTGGTAAGAGTTGGTATAGACTTCTCAC
Source organism: Sequoia sempervirens (assembly GCA_007258455.2). Classification (NCBI taxonomy): domain Eukaryota; kingdom Viridiplantae; phylum Streptophyta; class Pinopsida; order Cupressales; family Cupressaceae; genus Sequoia; species Sequoia sempervirens. The sequence goes on from VDFB02086081.1 coordinate 113,864,537, forward strand.
CATGGGCCTTCTCCTTTCTTTTTTCCTTTAGAGTTATAGTAGCTACGGGTACATTCCATTCGTGCTCTGGGACATCATCATGAGATTTTTGCACATGAAATCTCGGAGACCTTCAGACTACTAACACAAAAGTAGTTGGATTACTCATCTTCTCCAAAAATGTAGCATCAGGAACACAACACACACTTATGGAATTCAGTAATTCACACTCTAAATTGCAATGGTGAAAATAGAGGTCATCAACCTTCATTTAATAGGAAAATTAGGCATTCTAATCATCAATTGTTGATGAAAATCGCACGAGCGGGCAAGCAATTGACTACTTGTGTCCACATTTCTTCAGTTAATTAGCCAGGTGTACATGAATTTATATGTGTATTATTCTCAATGATGATAGGAAATTAATTCCTCACACACACCAGGATCAAATTGATCACTCCTACAAAACTCATGCCATTAATGCATACTCCTCGCAGAGTAAAAATAACTTTCACATGCCTATTTCTAATTTTGGATATTGACCATCAATTTCTAGATGAGATGGAAAATCAAACCGCCTAAATCAAGTCAAATTAGGTTTGAAATCCTAAGACCATATCTTTCCAACTTTTTTCCAATAAAAACCTACTGACTAGGAGCCACATCATTTTGTCCATGAGCTCTACCACACTCTTCATAGTGGTTGAGGAGTTCCACCTATCCATCAATCAGGTACCTCGCAAGCTTCTGACATGTATTAATTAAAATACCATGTGGTGTGTGATAGATGACTAAGATCTAGCTTTCACTCTGCATAATAGTCATTGATCTCCAAACCATCAATCATCAAGTGCCTAGAAAAGGGTCAGGTCCCACCATGACAAGGACATGCATCAATCCATTGCGTATCTCCCACAGTTTCTGACAACTAGTCTTTAATGCCTATGTCGTATGCAATCAACAACCAAGATGTAGTCTTCATATCCAACGGGAAAGATTTGTGCATAAGCCGTAAGTTAGTCTTAAAATGAGGCCATGATTAGGCTGATAACAATTAGACCCTTGAGAAAAGTATGTCTTAAACTTAAGTATTTTTGGAGGTGAAATATTTTTCCAAACTTTATAAGTATTTAACATGAGACAATGTGTGGGTGATTGTCTTTCCTACACAAAGGGGCTAGTAAAAATACCCATTCAAAGGCTCAAGTGATAACTAATTTGATTGGTGACTAGATGAAACAAGTCAATGCAAAATTAAAATGTCAAAATATTTTAGATAAACCTATAAGGTAAGGGTTTCTAGGTTAAACCTGCCATCCCTCCTTAGGCACAAAGGTTGGCAATCATCATCCAAGTCATGATTTTCTCTTACTTTTGCAAGGATTTTGGAGGTTCTACTAGTGGCTCATGCTTGGGGATGTAATTCAAATCTCAAGTTGAAGCAGATCAAGGTAGAATCACAAAAACCTAGGAGCTTGCTTGGACAAGGAAACTAGATGCAGCAGAGAGAAAACACACCAAACCAAACTATATAACATATTTTAAAAAATTGTGTTGAAATAGAATTTTTCATATTTTTAATACAATACATAAAACATGGGGAAAGTGTTTCTGTAAACCAGTGTAATCTAGTATTAGATATGGAATCTTGCAATGGAGTGAAACAAAGGTATAGATAAAACAATACCATTCTTTGCATGGTGGTCTATTTTGAGTATTGAATTTGATATTTTCAACTAATTACCATTAACTATGTAGGGGCTAGTAGTCGTGCAAGCTAACTTTGTTAGCATGTAGCCATTGTATGGAATATCATAGGACCTCCATTTTTTTAGAAATGTGAATTGACCTCTTATCTATCTACAACTAAGGTTTGGAGGTGTGAATCATTGTGAAACTTGCCACATCAACATGTCTAGTGAGAGGTGTCCAAAAATTAACTTTTTAAAGGTTTGGTTAAAACTTAATCATGGTATCCCTAGTAGAACAAAAAAATATCATTTGTTGTTAGTAGAATATCGTATTTTTATTTAAAATATAACTTATATGCAACTTAAATGAACCAAATACCTATTAGTAACCATACATTTTTGTTCAAAGGCGGCTATAGCCTATCATGGACTCAAAATGGCTCAAAGCAAATTGTATAGGAAGGTCTGGTTGGAGGGTGACTCTCTAAACATTATAAATAATTCAAAGAATGCTTCACCTCTGTCTTGGACTATTGAGGCCTTGGTCAGGGACTCCATTGAAATTATCAATTCATTTGACACTTTTTATATATCCCACATATTGAGAGAGGGAAATATGTTAGCTAATTTCTTCACTAACTTTGGTGTTAGAGAAAGAAAGGAGTGGGTTTTAAGTGATTCTATTCCTTTTGAGGCAATGACTATTATTAACAATGAATGCTAATCTCAAGTTGCTTTCGATCTTATTTTGCATTGAGTTGTGCATGTCCTTATTCATGTGGCCTAATTTTATGAATGAGGATGTTCAAGTTTTAAGTATGGGTGACGGCTTTCACATGGACCATAGTTCGAGTTCATCATTTCATTTATGTCTTTTTGTTGGCTTTGCATGGATTTTGGGTGATATTTTTCTTAGTTTCTAGAGTCTTTTGTCTTATAATTCTGCTCTGGGTGGTTTCTATCTTAGTTTCCTGAAGTTTCTATTGTGTGCTTGGCCTTTGTTTGTTAAGTCTTTTGTGATGGGTGGGAGCATAAACCATGTCGAGCCTAATTCTTGTGTTTTTGCTAAGAAGATGAAGGAGGTGTGGGAGATTTTAGAGAAGGATGGCTTAATTCTGTATATGGAGAAACTACATGGTAACAACCCCCAGGTCACTAATCTAGTTGCTCAAGGGTGGAATGAGAGAACCCTAAATTTGGGTGGAAGGGAAGTCGTGGTTGATAAAGAATTCGTAGCCCAAATTACTGGCTTGTCTATGCATGGTATGAAGGTGTTCAAAGACAAAAAATAATCATAGGTTGTGATGCTTATTTTCTTTAAAGGGAATGAGGTTGCTAATTTGAAGATGACGAAGAGTGGTGGTTATCAGAGGAGCTCCTTAAAAGCATTGTGGCATGATGTTGTTGAAGAGATTATGAGGTATGTTACCTTGGAAAGTAGGTATACGGTAGTTAACACTTACCATTTTCTTTTGCTTAACCATTTTCAACATAAGAATTGGATTTCCTTCCCTTACTACTTGTTGTCGCTTGACTCAAGAATTATGGATTATATGAAAAACCCCAGAAACCTTGTCTTGCATGTGGGGTTAATTCTCCTGATCTATGAACACATCAAAGTTTATGAGGTGCAAAAAAAATTTGTCCCTAAAGAAAAATATTGCTAAACCCTGAGAGGGTTATGAAACAGAGTTGGAAAAGGAAAGGGTTAGTAAAAAATATAAGAAGAGGAGGCTTATTTTGAATAAAGATTCTAAGTCTAATAGGGATGATGATGTTGATTATGTCCTAGATTCGTATGCCTCTTTTGAGGAGGGCCCTATTTCCCTTATTCTAGGCAAGACTGGGAAAAGGAAGTCGGATGGCAAAGAGGGCTCTACGACTTGTAGTGATGAGGTGGTAGTGAATGTTCATTCTAAGGGGATTAAGGACAAAAATGAACTTTATGGGGAAGCCTCCTCTCCTCCCCCAATGACTAGACAATTGCAGGAGACTGAAGATGGGAGCCGGAAGAGAAGGGTGTTGAGAACTATTGGCCAACTCTTGGAGAAGGTTTTCCCTCTTTCCTTGACTAGAGGTATCTTTGGTGAAGCTTCTTTGAGTGCTGCCATTGAGATGCAAAAGTAGGGGAAGGAAAGGGCTATGGGTGGAGGACATACTATGGGAACTAGCAAAACAGATGTGGATAGGATGATGAAAAGGAAGGTTGTTGTAGAGAAAATCATCTGCTCCATTCGAAAGATGAAAACTCATCTCCGCAGGCAAAGGTAAGGATATTTTTGCTGATAAGGTTCATGTTAGTTCTTTTGATGAGGACATTGCTATGGGGGAAGGGATTGAGAACTTTGAGAGGGAGGAGTTTTCTGATGTGTTGGGCTCAACCCATGATAGTGATAATGTGTTGTTTAAACTTTTTAAGTGGTTCTTCCATGAGATTAATAGGACTAATGTTAGAATTAGAGGTGTTTCTAGTAAAGATGAGGACCCATCTTTCCAAAGCCAAATTGATAATTTGATGGACTTTCTTAATACTCTGGCTAATACTATGGTGGAGGAAACCATTAATTTGAAATAGAACTTGGAAGGGAGAATCTTATCCCTGGAGGATAAAATTGATAAAACATGGAATGTTGTGATGAAGAGTGGAGATGTCTCTAATGTTTTGGGCGTTTATGAGTCTACCAATGTGATCTCCCCTATGATTACTATGAAAAAGAGAAAGGATATTGTGTCTTCTGATGATACTATTGTTGGGGGTAAGTTGTTGGTTGTGGATTACGTTGGTGAGAAGGGTAGTGTTAAAAGTAGTGTTTTGAGTGGTGAGATAAGAACTAGTGGGCCGGGGGTCAGAACTAGAAACAAAATGAAAGCTCAGGGCGGGGCCTCTGGTATAGAGGTGTCTGATACTGTGGATAATATGTAAAAGATGGCTACTAGTGAAATGGAAGTTGTTGAGATACTGAACAATATGTAGTGTTGTTGGTGTATTGCCTTCGTTTTGGCTACTTTTTGGTTGTTAGTTCGTTGTCATTGGGCTAATTGCTACGTAATGTTGTTTTCTTTTTTTATCAGCTACTTTATTTTGTAAAGGGTTCTAGGCCCCTTCAAACCCCATTTTTATCTCCAATCAAAACTATACATTTTTTTTTATCTCTAAATTTTATATCCAACACAATTGGACCAATAGTTGAACACAAAAAGATAATTTTTATTATAAAAATAACACATTATGATTTAAAATACAACATATATCCAACACAAATCGACCAATAGGTGAACACTAATTTTTTTGGTCAACTTCACATTTCATGGGAAAATACAAGTTATTTATTGTTCTCACCTTTTATATTTGTGATAGGACAAACTATTAATATGAAATATTGCAATGCATATATATTGCTAGTCCAATATTTGTACACATAAAAATGATATTTTTTTCACTATGGCAAATAGTAAATAGTGTCACGCTAGCATCACCAGTCACATGAAAAAAATTTACTAGGCACACTACAGTTTATAGGGGGGCAGATACCCCACCGATGCTTGCAATCTTATTAAAAAAAAAAAGTAAAAATAAAATAAAATAAAAAATTGTTTAAATGGGCATCTTATTTTATAAATGCCACACTTCTAATGGATAGTTAAGATATTTTATTTGAAACAAAAAATTATTTATTTCACAATGTATTCATGTTTTTTTTAATATAACATTTATAGGTTCCTATGTGTTCAAGTATTTGTCCATCTCGACCAACATTTGATTATTTTTTTATTTACATGTGAACTAATTATTTATTACAATATATAGTATAAATATATAACAAGACTGAATATTATAAGCAAAAGTGCTTCAACTACAATTGGACCTGCACAACTAGTAGTCCCTCTCACCTATTATGGTAGCGATCCCTCAATAAATATAATTTTGATGTATAATTTCGTTCCGTATAAAACGTTTATATACATTAATAATATTATTTGTTATTTTAATTACTTGGACTGTTCCATTACCTAGATGAAGAAGAGGGAGAAACATCTACAAGGCAAGAGGAAAATGTTGCTGCATGCTGCCTCAATACAGTGTTAAATATAGATTGCACAGAACCAGAGCGAAGGTGCAGAGGTAGAAAACATTTTTGTTTTTTCAAAAAACAATGAGAGCATGATGTTTGCACGATGATCTATTTAAAGTATTGATGCCAATTACTGAATAAATGGCTGTTGAACAGGAATTATAAAAAATGCAGTTAACTGGTTGGGTTGCCTTTTGCGAATCGCTTTTACCCTGGCTTGCAACATCTCAACTGAACTTGGACAGCCATACAACGAAAGCTTTAATTCATTGAGATCTGCAGAAGGTGTAAGGTTAATTCGAGAATTATTGATGCCAAACTATACCGAACAAGAAGCTTACATCTTTTATGAGTTGAGTGAATTCGCTTCAGGAAACCAAAAACTCCCCCGGGAGTGGAAGCGCTTATTGAACTACCACAAGTTTGCATGGTATGTTCTGTTCCGGATAGGGAACGTACACAGGTTACCGACATGGAAGGAGGAATTGATTGGATGGATATTTGTTTGTTGGCAATGGAAGCATGAAATGAACCATCTCATCAAGGTAAGAAAAATAATGAGAGATTTTCTTATACTTTGATTGATATTACAATACCAAATCTAACAGCTAAAATTCTGTGTAACACAGAATTGGCACAAATACAAGCAGATTATAGCCAAAAAGCAAGGATATAACCGGGGCCTTCAACTTAGTGACTTTGTTGCTGTATGTATGGATCAATTGACAATTTCACAAAGCCCAGTATGAGAAGGGAGTAATACATCAGAAAGACAAGAAGACTTGATGAAACTAAGAGTTTCTTCTAAACAAGATCCTACTATGAGAGCAATATTATGCTTGTACAAGGATAACGAAAGAATTGATGAAGAAGGTACATCCAAAAGCAATTGGTCCAGGTTAGAAGATGCACTGAAAGTTAGAGATGTTTCAGTGGAAGCCATTCAATTGTTTCAACAATTCCGATTTTATTGTGAAACTGACTACCTTCCATGACAGTGTCATGTCCCTAAAACTTGACTAGGAATTTGTGTAAACACTCGTAGTCCCAATGTAATTTGGACTAGAGTGAAATTGTTGGTTGGATTTGTGACTCACATGCTTGACTTTACATGTTGGTATTTTATGTTTATCTAGTGACTATATTTTTATTAGGTGTATGCTTTTTAAAAAGTTATTAGTATCGTTTGATTAATAGTTTACATGTTTTATTGTTAGATCTTTTCTTTTTAAATAAGTAATTGTTGTGATGGATAAGTGATAGTTAATTATTATTTTATTATTTTTTATTTCTTAATTTAGTTAAAATTTTCTATATTTGTTTATTAATATTATTATTTTTTAAATTTTAATATGTAAATTTGATAATTAAAATATTTGTAATAGTTTATTATCTTAATTGTCATTAATTGATTTTATATCTTGTTTCAAAATAATCTTTAAATTAAATAAAATACAAATATTTGTCAATATAAATTGAAAAAAAATAGTCTTTTAATTAAACAAATATAAGTATTTATCTATTGAATTGTCATTCACTATGAAACTAAAATATCTTTAATGTACAAAAATCATTAAGACTTATTTGAAGAATGATATATGTTAGTAAATATTTTTAGTCAAGTTTAGTTAAATGATCAATTAAAATTTTGTACTTTCAAAATGTTTAGCTTGATAATAACATTATTATTTAATAATTTTTAATTTTTAAAATATTTTATAAAACTAATTCTTTTTCTTTTTCATGGAAGAATTAGTCTTTCTAAAGTATTATTCTCATTACAATTTAAATGTTAATAAAACAAAATTTATTATGCAAAATGTTAATTCCATGAACCCTTTTAGGAAGCGTTATAAATCCACTTAAGAAGCCCTTAAATTGTTGGTTTCTAGTTATTTCTTTTTGCTATCCTCTACTAGCTTATGGGCCTTATCCCAATAGGTGGGATCCAAAAATTGCTAAAACCCTTTGTCATAAACAATATTTATTATTGTTAGTGGAATGGCACTGGGCGGGAACCAATGCAGAGGCGTTGGTTTGATTTTTGAAGAAGCTGGGGAGGAGGCGATGAAGATCTAGATGACGTGGTTAGGAGTTTTCTGGATTTGTATCCGTATTTGTATCTTGTTGGCTACGACTTTGGTGGCCTTTTCTCCTCTAAGTTGTTGGTCTCTTTCCAATTGGGTGCTAGGTTTTTTCTCGGTCGACTATGTCTTTGAGTGCAGCTCTGTTGTTGCCAACGCTTGTGGATGTTGGTTGTCCCTATTCTGCCTGCAATGAGTGTTGGGATCTTGTGGTGGTTGTGTTTCTGCCCCTAATTCTCGAGGCTATTTGGAGGTGTTAGTCTGGGTGGGTTTTGCTTGCCTTGCCTTGTATTTCCCTCACTGCTTGCCATTACCTGCTCACTCTATGGTGGTTGTGAATGGTGTCGATGGAGGTGTTTGTGCTATTGATAGTCATTACAAGATGGTTTCTCATGGCAATGTTGGAGTGGTGGTTGATGTTGGTTACTCTGATTTGTTCGACAGGAAGGCTCAGGTTTGTTCGTTGTGCTTTTACTCTATTCTATTAGGAAGGTAGGCATGGGTATTTTCCTCTATGGCCTTCGATTGATGCCTAGTTTTGTTTGCTATCGAGGCCCTTTTAGCTATGGTTTGTTTAAGAATCATTGGGTTTGACCCCTTGTTTAATTTTCACCCTATTGATGAGTGTCTTTTAACTACAAAATGCATATAAAACATAAGTGTTCTATCTATCTTGAAAGGTAACTTTCTATAGAAAATCTTTAGAAAATGACCCAAGGTTCTAGATGTCAGGCCTTGACTTGCAAAAATAGCTCAATAGTTGATGTGATTTATTGCTATCACAAATGACATTTATGGTTTACAAAGACTAGAAGCCTATAAGACTTAACAAGGGTTTACAAAGTCTAAAGATTGGTTAACCCTAACTATACTTTCATAACAACAATATGAAAATGACCTTTTATCATCAAATATAATAGCTTGAGTGATGCTTTGATCCTAAACAAACTCATATTTATTCATAAATTGTAAAAGCTAGAGGATTTGAGAGAAATCTGAATTCTAAAAACTTATGGACAGGTGCAACAATTGCAAATGCCTCAGATAAATAAAATCCCAATAAGCTAATATTTGATTAACTAAGGACCATCCTACAATGCCACAAAGATAGTGCAATATTCTAAGGAAAACATCAGATTTTCATATTGTAATATCCACACATATAGGCATAAAAATTCACAGCTGAACTTAAGCACATAAAATTGTTGGGAATAGGATACCATTTAATTGCAATCCTAAACATATTTTATGTATCTCCTAAGTGTTTGGAAAGTGTTCTCCAACACTAGGATTAGAAAGAGATTAAATTCTAATGAAGTGAACATGTAAATTGACATTTGTAATTATTTCTAGATGATAGGAACATGTGGGGGTGTCCAAGAAGAGCTCCTACAAGATAGGAGCACATAGGGTGTCCACACGGAAGGTGGAACCCACCTTGCTTAAGTTAATTGTTTGGAGGATTGATAACACTTCAGTAATGAATGTTTATATCCTACAAGTTAGGGATTAATATTTACATGAGTGGAGTTTAGTTCAGTTTGGTTCAATTCAGTTTAGTTAAATAGTTCAGTATAAATTTAGTTTAGTTATGGTCTAGTTATCTTTAGTTGCAATGTAGTTAGTTTGAGTTGAATGCTAGTTGACTTTAGTTGACTTGAGTTGCATGAATAATGATTTCAGTTACATGAAAAATAACAGGTGGATACATTCAATTAAGTGGGGATGATCAATCATGCATAATGTTTGCATGAATTGATGGAGAGATATGTTTCAGTTAACTAAGATTGACTTAGACCCCCCTTCGGCACCCAAGTTGGCATCTTTGACTTAACACATTTTGCATTAGAAGATATTTACAAAGCTTAGTTAAGTGGGACCATTCTTGGGCGCCAACTTTGAGGTGATGGTTGGAAGATATTTTCTTGACCAACGATCAGTTAAGTGTTCAGTTTGGGGCACCTAAATTGAGTAGACTTTGGCTTTGACTTAATGTTACATGATGAAACTCTACTTACACAATCTAGGCATAGATTTTTGTGAGAAAATTTGTGCTCTTATATTTTACAACTCTTATGAGTTAATATACACAATTATTGTCTATTTATTGCAGCAATTGAATCATATTTTATTGCAAGTTAGCAGGTTGAGCTTGTGCATATGTGAGGGTTTGAAGCATGGCATGGGATGTGTGGATTCATGCTTGGTCACATGGAATGCATGGATAGCTTGTGCTACAAAAAGTGTATGAGAGTTTATTGCAGGTTGTGAAGAAGGATTGTTGAAGGAAAGGAAGCATATCAATCAAGAAGTGATACAGTATTATTGTAATCTTGTTCTAAGGTTAAATAATACAAGCACTATTCATTCTGGTGGTGGAGTTTTTTCCCAGAAGGGTTTCTCCATGTATATGTTGTGTCACTTCTATCTTCTTGTCTCATTCTTCTACAATCTTCTGTCTCTTTCTACAATTGGTAAAATTGATCTAAATAGATGAATTATACACAAATAATTGTTAACAAATAACACTTAATTAAATCTACAGTCACATAGGTTTACAAGTTTTAAGCTACAATTTCACCTTCATTTTCAACTTTTGGTATTAGAGCTAATGGTTGGGTAGAGTTTCAAGGGACACATAATTTCTCTTCAAAGTTTGAAGATTTTTTGGTTGTAGTGGGAGCTTTTACTATTGTGTTATTAAAGATTTGTAAAAGAAGTGTGTTTTATCTTCTTGGTTTAGAGATTATGGTTTCCTTGACCTTTTGGGAGCTGTGTTGTTTACAACAGATTCTTTGATTGGGTTGAGGCCATGGATGATCTTCATTTAGGAGATGGTTATCATGATGTAATGGATAGCTTGGTTACATGTTTTAGGGGGAGCTTTTTGTTGGAAGAATGAAGACAAAATATCATCTCTACATTTTTTATGTTGTCATTGATGTCACCATGTTGTGATTGCAAGTCTAATTCAATTTTTGATCTGGTATTTTGGTTTGGTATCTAAACCGGTTTTCAAGCTACACCCTCTAGTATTCTAGTCTGCGATCCTCCGTAGTTGACAATTGCTACTTGCTATTTTGGGAAACTCTTTATGGTTTCTGAAGGCATGTATGTTCATAATTTCTTGTGTTCTAGTGCCTATACATCATATTGGAATTATTCTATTGATTTCCTTTTGCAATGAAGTCTATTTCTAGTTGACTTCTTGGATTAGTCATGATATGGTGAATTAATTTTGTTATGCAGATATATGTGCAACCTATCTTAGGTCTATGCCAACATGATGTAACATATTAAATGTTTGAATTGTCATTTGGGAAGATTTTGGTGAATACTTGAAGCTGACAAGTTGGTATTTTTGGTAAGCAAGGAAATGCATCTAATTAGGCCAACCTAATTGATGCTTGTAGACAGATCAAGTATATATATATTGGATAGTTTTTGAAGACTGAAGGTGTAATGAGTGGATAATCAATGAAGCAATAGTGAATGTGAAAGTGAAGAAGAGGGAAAATGATGAAGTGTGTTATGTCAGTCTATTGAGCATCATCGAAACTGCATCAACACTTGTTAGGTGCACTATTTTTAGTTCATTTTGGTTGTGAAGCCCAATTTTGTTTTGTGAATACTGTTGTAGGTAGTGAGCCTCCCTTGTAAGTAGTGAGATTTTGTATTTGGACAGTGAGTCCAGATTGTTGTCTTGTTGATCCTGATCATCCTATCTTCAGAGGAGGTTCTTCGACACCGTAGAAGTCATCTTGCAATAGTTGTTTGCAACTTCTTCATGCTTATGTGGTGTTCTCTGTGTTCCTATCTTTTGGGACAACCTTTCCTTGTTTGGAGGCTTCTTAGACCTTCACTGGTATTTCTCTCTTTTGAAGAGGATTTTTTTGCATGAGGTTTTCTCCTTTTCTCCTGTTGTGAGAGATCTTTTACTTTTGTACATGGGTACCTGATCTGGCCTTGTTGCTAGGACCCATATTTGTTTTTATGCATTTTTTTCCTAGTTTTTTAGCTACTCCATAAGTTCATCTTAAGGGGAGGTGATAGAGTAATAAGTCATTTCACTTAATTAATTTAATCATCAAACATGCAAACTAGAAAATCCTTCCATAGAAAAGAAAAACAAAAAAGCAAGAGCTTTGCAAAAATATGTGCAAAATATTATTATTCAGGAATTTATAATTACATGAGATTATTTTTTTTTATTAAAGAAAGTATGCATAACCCTAATCTTATCTTGAGCAACAAGTTACCTTAACAAGATAAGGATGACAATAATTAACCTAGGAACTAAAATATTACCTAAGTAAACTTATGCAAGTGTAATTAAATAAATAATTACACCAACACCCCCTATAAGTGAAACTTAGGGAGACTAAAAAAGCATGAACCTAAAACTACGATGAATGTAAGAAAGAATGACTGGGGGACCGACAACAAGGCTTGATCAGGTACCCATGTACAAATGCAATGAAAGAAAAAGAGGAAAACTTGGTGGGACAAAAACTCCCCTCAATGAGATGACTTGTTGTAAAGAAGCACTGGAAGAACACTGGAACCACAACTTGACAAGCAAGGAAAGATACCTTTGTTTACAAGAAACCAAAGCAGAATCATAATAATGCAATAGCAGATCCGATGCCACATGACACTGGAAAACTCACAAACTAGAACAACCCTAGAATCTGTGAAGCAATAGTAGATGATATGATGAAAAAATCTAGAAACCGTGTATCTCGATGTCGATGTCAAACTATGACTAAAACTCTTCCATGGGAAGAAGTACCATAAAGACTCTGAAACATTAACCATAAAAACATGGTCCTCAAACTGAGATGGATCTAAACCAATGCAGATCAATAACCATAGGCTCCCAATTTGAAGTGTGAACTGATGTGAATCTGATATGTGTCAATCTAGAAGAAAGATGAGGCCAAAAGAAACTAAGAAACCATATTCAACATCTTCAAAACCAACATTTTGACCTTGAACATTTTCATTATCAATTTCAATTTCATTTAATGTTTTAAGCAGATATTTTGAGTATCAATTTTAACATTTTCATTCCCAATTTCAGCGTCATGTTCAACATTTTCACCTTCTACATATTCAATTTCCTCTTCACTAGAAAGATCAAAGGACTCAGATTCACCAATATTTACATTACCTTGTCTTCTCTTCCTATGACCCTCTTTATCTTTTTCTGTATATGCTTCAATTTGTTCTTTTGTAAGGTTTCTCTTACGTTTATGCTTTTGACGACTGTTGCTCCTCATTATACCTTATAAAAGATGTTGAAGATGCTCCAAATTTGAGTGGAAGAT
>VDFB02086081.1:113884676-113901281 GCA_007258455.2 Sequoia sempervirens
CAATCGAATAGCCAACTTGTAAAACTCCTTCATTTAATCTTTTACACTCATATCTTTTGTTTCAAATTTTGCAGCTTTTTGAATAACTCCATTTCGTAGTCTCCGGAAATGAATTTGATCTTCAACTTTGTAACCACTTGGTTCCATCTCGTTATTTTAAAAGGCACGGGAGGCACCAAACATGAGAGAGTCTAAGCGCAGCTAAGAAAGGTAATTTGTGCAGCCCAGAGGAGAAAGGGGTGACTGTATAAAGGGAACCGATTGGCTTGTGGAGAAAAGCCAAGAGGTGATCAACAAGTAGGTGGCTGAAAGCTATAGAATTTCAAAACAAGAAAAGTTTGGTGCATAACAGTGAGAATAAGGAGGTCGATAGACTTGAATGGGATCGGCCTAGTGAAGAAAGAAAGAAAAGAATCACTCAAGGCTTAGACCCAACGATAAAGGTTTAGATGAACACAGGCATCGGATGGGAGCAAAAAAGTACTAGTTTGGTGGGAAGGTCGAACATGACAGGAACAAGTGAAATGACATAATACAGAGCCAAGTGCGCAACAGGGAGAGAAGATAGTGCAGGTACAAACACAAGATGAAAATGATGGAAGCACAAAGGTCACAAAGAGGGGAGGCATATGAGGGGTTTTCGTCTGTAATTCGTTTATAAACATTATGTTGGAGAAATCAATATATATGTTATGTGAATTTTTTTATTCAAATCAAACCAAATTATGGTGTTATTATTTGTATGTGAATTGGGAAATTGAGTTCAAATTCAAGCAATTAAAATCTAAATAAAGATAAGAAAAATTTTAGCCTTGTAGATTAAGAGACCTAGAAAGAAGGGGTGTGGGTTGTATTCAATTAGAATATATTAGTTGGAGGAATCCAAGGAAATTACGTGGCAAGATTATCCTTTTATTCAAGAATTTGAAATTTTTTTTTTTTTCTAAATAATTGCTTGGATTACCTCCTTGGATATAATTTGATTTCTTAATTGATATAATTATAAGATTAGAAACTTAATTGAAATATCCATACAAAATAAAAAAAAAATATTATGAAGCTAAAATATTAGTTACATGAATCACTCTCTAAAGGTTTGATCTAATAGGTAGTTTATCTCCATCTAGAGCACCTATAACATTTTTTAAAAAGAAGGATAAGAATCTTTTTTTATGTATAAAATATATAATTCTAAATAAATAAATACTTAAAAATAAATTCATTTTGCTTCACATTGATGGACTCTTTGATCAAATACACATTGTAACTATTTTCTCCAAAAATAACCTCAAAGTGAGATATCATTAATTGGGAATAAAATAGGAATGTACACTCCTAAAATAACTTTCAAAACAAGATATAGCCCTTATGAGTTTACAATGTTACTCTTAATATTAATACACACTAGTCATGTTCATGAGCTTTATGGATAGTATTTTCATAAATTACTTGGATAAGTTTATGCTTGTCTTCCTAGATGATATTTTGATGTACTCCAAACATGAGAGAGAACAAATTTATCATTTGATATTAGTAATGCAGCAGTTGAGAGAGCATAAGTTGCATGTAAACTATCTAAGTGTGCATTCTTATAGAAATACTTGTGTAATACTTAGGTTGTGTTATCTCTATGAAGGGAATTTCTATCGATTTGGAAAAGATAAAAGGAATATTGGAGTAGCTAGCATTCAAAAATGTTCATGAGATGTCCAGTTGCATAGGCTTGGCAACCTACTATAAGAATTTTATGCTACACTTTTCTAAACTAGCCAAACCTATCACTTCATTTTAGAGGAAGATTCACCCATTTGTATAATTATATAATTATTAATAATCATTCTAAATACTTAATGAAAGGTTTATTTTCCCCAATTCATAAAGTTCCTAACCCTAAAGTCATTTTATAGTCATTATAGATGTATTGGGTGAATGTTTAAGTGGTGTAATTATGTAGGATGGTTAAGTTGTGGCATGTGAGTCTAGAAATATCAATCCAAATGAATTGAATTATTCCCCACATGATTTGGAATCTGTAATAATAGTTAATGTATTACAATTTTGGAGATATTACTTGTCGAGTAAGCCATTTGAATTGAAAATGGATAATTTGGGACTCAAGTATATTTTCACATAGCCTAACTTGAATGCACACTAAAGGTGATGCTTTAAATTTTTATTATATTAAAATGTATCTAATATTTATATTAAAGGTGTGAAGAACCAAGTGGTTGATGCTATTAGCTGTAAATAGCACATTGTCATGAATGTTACTATTTGATCAAATATTTATGAATTAGTTTTGAAATTATTTTTAAGAGATGAATTCTATGAAGAAGTTAAGAAAGATCTTTTAGAAATTCTATAGGATTACCAATACGATGACTACTAATTTTATCCTAGTGGTATTTTGAGGTACCAAGGCCAAATGTATGTTCCAAATCAAGGAGGCTTAAGGATAGTATCTTTAAGAGAATCCCCTTGTACACCATATTCAAGATACCTTGGTGTAACAAAGTTGGTGGTTGATTTAAAGCCACTATATTTTTAGAAAAGAATCAAATGGCATGTGACTAATTTTGTGGCTAGACATTTAGAGTGTTAGTAAGTTAAGGTTGAAATATGTACCCTATAGGATTAATCTATCCTTATGATATTTACCAGGATTATGAAGAGTTATTGTATGGACTAGCAATACAAATAGGAGAATTAATTTCCTCTAGTTGATAGAAAAAGGAGCTATAAAAAATTAAAATAAATTATGAGATAGTTTGCCATGGGAGACAAGGTTTTCTTGAAAGTTGTACCTCAAAAAAGTTTGGTTAAAGTTAGAAAATCAATACATTTGGCTCTTAGTTTTGTGATCCCTTTTGAAAGTGTTGGAAGTCATTAATCTAGTTGTATATAGATTATCTTTGCCACCGATTCTTGCACGATTATTTAACATCTTTAATGTGTCTTATTTGAAAAACGATGTAGTAGATTTTTCTCATGTTCTTGACTAGAACTCTTTATAGGTTCTGGACCCAAGAGTGGTAACAAGAACACCTCTCATAATACTTGAGGTTTGCAAGCTCCATTTGCATAATAGAGAAGTAACTTAGTACAAGGTGTAGTGAGACCAAAATTAAAGAAAAAGAAACTTAAACTGATATAGAATTTGTATTATTATTTGATAATTTTTTTTATATTCAACAATATATTTTTCATATATTATTTATAATATTTTTAAACATTAAAAGAATGATTTTTTTTTATTACCAAGATATTTTAAAATCAAACTGTATTAATTAATTTTAAAATTTAGAAATATAATTAAAAAAATTATAATTAATATAAATAACATCTATTTATGAAAATCAATAAAATAAATTTAATATAATATCTTCAAATCTAATATATTCTCAAAATAATTCTATTATCCCATATTTAAATATATATGACAGAAAAATAAAAGTTATAGATCAATAAATAAAGTTAATATAAAACCTTAATAGCCAGCACATATTTACTTCATTCTTTTTCCGAGTCTTTTTTAAGGAGATTAAAGGGTATTATAAGATGAATTCTCTTACCACAATTTACAAGACAATAAAAATAAAATTTAAGAAGAATCTGCATTTAATAATGTCAATAAAATGTCACATTCAACTCTTTAAATAAAGTAAAAGAAAATATTATGAAATCGGTAGATTCCAAAACAAATAATGGCTTTACTTCATTTCAAATAAAGTATTAAGTAATGAGCAATTGGAATTCTTTGAACGGAATTGAGATTTATGTGCTGGTCAAAGGAAAATACGTGGACGGAAAGGAAAACGCGTAGGCCGGCAAGTTCGTTTAACAACAAATTTTAGTATTTACTTGGAACGCAGCTTTTCTTTGCTGCAACTATCTGGTTTTGTATATAACAGAAGGCACATACCATTCTTTCGTTGAAGCATCCATCGTTTTGTTTTCCCCATTGCTATGGCAGAGCCTAAAGTCAGGCTCAAATTCAAATTATTTCCAAATGAAAATCGATGCTTGTTGCCCCAGGGGTACCGTTTGGCAACAGCTGAAGAATTCAGAAACAATTTAGACATCTTGAACAAATGGGAATCATCCGTTAAATTGAAAATGGACTACAGTTGTCTTTTGGACGGATGTATAGATTTTTCTAATGATAAGTTTCGTATAATTTATGGAGATTATTCTGCACCTCTGGGGAGAGTAGCGGTTAAGAGAAAAGAGTGGGATAGTTATGAAAAGAAATGGCGGAATTGCTCAGGTATAGAGATCTGTTCGAATGTTTTAAATGTTAGTTTATTCATCAAATTGAGATGCCAGTGCCAGTTTTACATTTATATCATTTCATGATATCATGTAATGTGATTTTGCAGCTTTCTATTCATCAAACGGTAATTCGTTGAGAAAACAACTCTACGATGGAATCACTCTCCAGAGGACAGGAGGAATACGTTCTGCATGGAAACGTGCCTACAAATATGGAGATGCGGAGCTGCTGTACTGGTTGTGGCAAAATCATAGCTCTACATTCGGCTCAGACAGCTATGCTATTTCTCCCTTGAGGAAAATGGCGGAAAGGTTGAGTTCTCATGAGCCCGGATCTCAGCTGCAAATGGAAAATGCAAGGGAAGAAGCCTCAACAGTTTTGAATGATGCAAGGGATAGTGCCATGCGCACAGGCAAGTGGGACTGGGGACTAGCGATGGTCGAATTAAATAAAGAAGTATACGGGTCAGCCTTCGTTGATACAGCCGCTGCAATCACATTCACAAACATGGAAAGCATTCCCATATTCACAAAGCTCTTATCCCTGTCTCTAAATCAACTAGAAGATCAGATTGCTAACATTAAACCTCGCTTTGCAGAGGTTTTGATTGAGGCAGTTGAGAGAGCATACGGTCCGCTTATGGAAAAGATGATGTTGAAGTTCAAAGATGATATTGCTCAGATCAGCACAGACGACTGTGTACGGGCTTTGAGAGCGGCAGTTCGTGGAGGTTGTATCGAATTGGTCCGAAGCTTATTAGATTTGTTAAAGAGCAGGGACGGAGTTAACCTCCCAGTTGAAGTGGACGACAAAGGAAAGACACTCTTCCATTATGCCGTGTTTCATGCACAAGTCTTTCAGATACTTCGAGAAATATATGCCGGTTTCTATTACAACATCATCAAAATACGGGATAAATTTGGAAGAAACATTCTTCATTGGGCAGCAAAAGGAGGTTGTGACTCACAGTTTGTGGATTGTTTACTGGACATACATTTAGATGATCGTTCACCAGAGATTTTGTCTTCATTTGAACACCTAATTCTTTCAAGGGACTACCAAGGAAGGACACCATTGCACGTTGCTGCATCCAAAGGCGACAGCGGAATGATTAAGAAACTACTACGTCATTCTTCACACATAAGTGTTAAAAAGTACAATCTAGAAACTGACTCCTCTGGTCGAACAGCACTTCAATTGGCAGCAGGTGAAGGCCATGTAGATTCAATCAGATCGCTTCTACAAAATGGGTCCGACCCAGTAAAAGAACGTGATGGCCAAAAAAAAACAGCATTGCACCATGCGGCGCTAGTGAAGAATCCAAAGCTAGCATTTGCCACATGCGAAGCACTGTTATCTCTTGGGAATATAAGAGATGATACGCGGTCACTTTTGTTGTGGGCCTCTGCAACTGGCTTTGGCACTGCAGATGAGATGGAAGATGTGCCTCCTCATGTTAAAACCTATCTTCGAATCGAAAAGGAGGAGTGCGAAGCACATCTGTTAAGAGCAGCCGCAGTTAATGAATACCCTGAAATGGCATGGGAGCTTCTAAATAGAGGCGCTAACATGGCAGACATTCTTGATCCAGATTGGAGAAAAACGTTGAACCCATTACAGGAGGAGTCCATTAAAAATGGTATTCATGATCAAGGCCTGATCTTTTATTTGAAATGCTTGTTACTCTTCCTAAAACGTTTTATTCATAGTTGTCTTTTGTGTGAAGTAATAAGTCACATGGACAGAATGAAAGAGCAAGGACGAGATCAACCAACTGTGGAGGATAACCTTGGTAAATATTAATTCTCTAAAAATATAAATTTATTTCTATAAGCGCATCTAACCCAGCTTTATACTTTTAAATGCATCTACTGATACAACAAGACGATATGCTCGAGTTGGTGCGGGAAGGCATGTTTTTGCCGAAGGTGTAGCTGCTCTGCTTTTAAATCGATTTGTTGAATCGCCAATTACAGTGGGCATTTCTGGTGAATCCCCGGGTATGGGCAAATCAAGTCTCATGATTCAGGTATATGTGAAAACTGTTTCTATAACAAATGATTTGAATGCACCGTGATTCTTGAAGTGTTTCCAAAACTCAGAATTAAAAACAAATTTAATATAAAATTTGAAAAATAATAATAACTTGTACGTGTTTTTTAGATTGAAAAGATTCTACTCATTACAGCAGCCCAGCTAACGTTTCCAAATCTTCTTCCATCGGAAGAATTTGTTGGGGCTCAAAAGATGTCTCTTAGTACAAGAGGCAGAAAAATATATCAACAGATTAAAAGCGGTGTTCACAATTTACTGCCTCTGTCAAGGCATAACTCAAAGGTATATATTCAATTCAATAGTAAAAATTATTTATCTCTATTTAAATATTATATTTCAGAAATTAAATAATTAATTATTATTTTATTTTATTAATTTTAAAAATAGGAATAAATAATTATTTTAGTGATCAAAATTTATTTTTTAATTATTAAATATATTTTTAAAAATTACTGGCTTTATGAAACAGGACCCGCTTGTCACTCTGCTCTCGGAATACCAATCTCAATATCATGTTGTTTATAAGTCGCTAGCATGCATGGACAATAGCCAGATGGTAAGTGTCAAATCGCAATTCACTTTATAAAACATGTTCATTAATACGATATTAGTTGACTGGCATTGTTCTCTTGGTTCTTGTTCAGTTACAGTCAAATTCAGTATCACAACAACAGGAACATGCATTAAGAGGAGTCCCTCGAATTTTAATAATTAGATATAATGCATGGCATTACAGAGATCGACATGAAGCTTGGGCAGGGCTAGGAGTCACAATCACCAAAGAAATTGAGAATGCAATGACAAGAGCTCAATGGATGAGTACATGCTGGAGATATACTTGGACCAAACACAGAGCCAACATTTGGATACAAGTATTTTTACCGTGTCTGCTCAGCATATCTCTCGCTGGATGGGTTGCATGGATAGTCTGGATGCTACTAAAGCAAGAAAAGTTCCAAGGTTTAAAATACGGATCCATACCTTTTACTGTAATAGCAATTACATGGGTTGTATTGACATCAGTTATTTCTGTTGTCAAACCCGTGAGCACACAAATGTTGGGGTATATCACTTCACCAGACCATACAAGTCACCTTGGTTATCAGGAAGATGTTATTGCTGACATCAATTTCTTGAAAAAAGAGCTGGGAAACAAGCCATTTTGGTTTTTCTCATTCATATTAGGTGTATGGTGTTGGAATTGGTTTGGTTTGTATGCCGACGTCATTGAAAATACAAGAATTCCGAAATTCATGCCAGCCTCTGGAGATCAAATACGAATAGTGACCTTTGTGGACGACTTAGATAGATGCGAAGAGGAGGTCATATTGCAGGTATGTGATTTCAAAATTTGGGAGCATAAAATGGTTTTATTGACATTCTTTGAAGGGTTACACTAAGTTTGTCTTGCTCACACAGGTGTTATCAGCAGTAAATTTGGTCTTAGCCGAATGTAAAATCGATGTCATACTGGGGACTGATAAAAGAATGATTGCAAGAGCAATTAGAAGAAAATTTGAAGACATAGATGATGAAGATATTGCAGAAAAATTTATCTGCAAAGTTATTCAAATTCCACTCAGCTTGCCAGATCCCAAAGGAGAAGAAATAAAAAGCTTTCTAAAATGCCACTTGGGACATGAAATCCCGGCTAAAGGTAAACGTAAGTTTGAAGTTGATGACCATTAAAATACTCATAATGGGACATGTTATGGTAACACTACGAGCAGCGCTCTAAATTTCACTTTAATTTATGTATTTTCATTCTATTCGATTATCAATTTTTTGTTCTATTGCGTAGATAAGAAGGAAAAAAAAATGTTTTTAAACGTTTCGATATAGGTGGAATTGGATGGTTTATGGGATTCTTATTTGCATTTTAGATCGTATATATCAACTTTAAAATTTATTAGACCATATAATTTGACTTGCTATATTTTTATATAACTCTACGTATATGACACTTTAAATTATTATTAAACCATAAAAATTTATTATAACAAATATATCTATATATCATTTTATAATGTTTATTATAAAAATATAAATTAGTTTAGAAAATGAAATATAATTCTTTTTAATTTTTAAAATATTTTTAACAATAAATTTGAGATTTTGACATTTTTACTAATAGTTATCATTGCTTTATATTAATATATATGATTTATAATATTTATTATAAAAATATATATTAATTCAAAATCTTTTCAAAATAGAATATAATTATTTTTTTAACTTTTAAATTTTTTAACAAAATTTACTTTTAATATAAATTTAGAAACTTTTTTAATTGTAACAATAAATTTTTGATTTTTGAATTTATTTCTAATTATTAGTGTTTTGTAATTTTACATTTTTTTTTAATATATAAAATTTCCATGATTAAAGAATAACAAGAATTTTCCTTTTTTCAAGATACAACATTTGTGTTTTACTCTTGAGCTTTCAAATTTTTTTCAAGATAGGACATTTGTGTTTTTATTGATGAACATGTATTTTCAATCATATGCATTTTGCATTTGCTTATTTATATTTTTCATAAATGTCAAATGAAAGGCATTTAAATGATCAAACCATCACAAAATTTGTATATGAGAGATAGGAGTGGCTTTGACATTGATTATCCGCTGCTGGACAGTATAGTAGTAGCTGTAAAATCTTCACGAAGTAAGTAACTATTAATTTTGTTACATCTTTTCTTCTATTAAATTAGTATTTTCAACAAATTATTGAACATGTGCTGCTAAATTTAATGGTAACTTCCAGAAACCCCAAGTTTCTAGAAACAAATAGTTTTGTATAAGATTAAAGTTCAAAGAGTATTGAAATACTCATAATAGTAGTACCATCTTATGGTAACACTAGAGCAGCCCTCAATAAATTTCATTGTATTTTAATATATGTATTTTAATTCTATCTTAAATGATTTTATTGTATATTTTGTTCTATTTCATAGATACGGAAAACCTGTACGGTATAGAAGTAGACGTAAATCTGTATGTTTTTTTTATCTTTTTCAACTCTCTATTATGATGATGGATCACTGAGTGTGATCCGAAACGTTGATGAAAAAAACTAGCACACAATCAAATCTAGAAACAATTAGATTTAAAGTTGTAAACCCGTCACGCAATAAGTAACTGACAGTTTTTAACATCTCTAGTATCATTGTTTGCATGGTGATCTATTTGAAGTATAAATTTTCATATTTTCAACAAAGACCACTTAACATGTACTACTAAATATAATGGCAATATCGTTCGATAAATTTTGTTTTGACGTACAATTTGATTTTGTCATGTCATAAATGGTTTTTTTTATGGTAATGCGATTCGTTATTTTTAAGTACATGGAATGTTCCAATGCACATGTACAGAAGAGGAAGAAAAGTCTACAAGAGAGGAGGAAGAAACATCTACAAGGCAGAAGGAAAATGTTGCTACATGCTGCCACAATACAGTGTTAAATATAGGTTGCACAGAACCGGAACGACGGTGCAAAGGTACAAAGCAAGATGTTTTCTTGATCTTAATCTAAAACTGAGAGCATGACGTTTACACGATGATCTATTAGAAGTATTGATGCCAATTACTAAGTAAATAGCTGTTGAACAGGAATTATTAAAAAGGCGGTTGACTGGTTGGGTTGCCTTTTGAGATTCGCTTTTATCGTTACTTGCAACATTTCAACTGAACTTGGACAACCAATCGAGGAAGGCTCTTTTTTACTGAAATCTGCAGAAGGTGTAAGGTTAATTAGAGAATTATTGATGCCAAACTATACCCAAGAAGAAGCTGACATCTTGTATGAGTTGAGTGAATTCGCTTCAGGAAACCAAAATCTCCCCCGTGAGTGGAAGCGCTTTTTGAACTACCACAAATTTGCATGGTATGTTCTGTTTCGGATAGGGAATGTACATAGCTTACCGACATGGAAGGAGGAATTGATTGGATGGTTATTTGTTTGTTGGCAATGGAAACATGAAATGAACCATCTCATCAAGGTAACAAGAATTAGGAGAGATTTTCTTATCAATTGATTGATATTACAAAGCCAAATCTAACAGCTATAATTTGTTTTGTGTAACACAGAATTGGCACAAATACACAAGTAACCTTATTTCTAAGCAGAGTAAAGATGGAAGGCAAAGACACAGCAGCGGCCCTTTACTTAGTGAAATTGTTGCTGAACGCAGGTACTTCCCGAAACAAAAAGGAGGTAAATCCCGAAACAAGAAGAAGGTGCATCTCAAAACAGTTAATAAAGAAGGGACATCCCGAAACAAGAAGAAAGCACATGCCAAAACAATTAATAAAGAAGGTACATCCAAGGAGGCACATCTGAAAACAACTCATGAAGAAGGTACATCACAAAATAATTGGGTCGAGTTAGAGAAAGCGTTGAAAATTAGAGATGTTTCAATGCAAGCCATTGAATTATTTCAACAATTTCGAATTCACTGTGAAACCGACCTTCTTCCACGAGATGTCGATGGTCTTGAAGCGCAAATGATCAGTCCTAGGGGTGAAACTATTGATTAATTTTGCGATTGCTATGTTTGACTCTACATGTGACTATTTCATGTTAATTTATTCCATATGTTTTTTATTAGGTATCCCTTAACCGATTTTGTTAGTATTATTAATTAATAATTATATTGTTAAGGTAATTATTGTGATAGATAAGTCATAATCTATTTTTTTATTTAATTAAAAGTTTGTATTATTTATTAATGTTAATATTTATTTTTCTAATATTACCATGTAAATTTGATTAAAAATATATATATAAATTAAATATCTAAATATTATTGGTTATAAATTTTATGTCTATAATAATTATAACATAAATATTTGTCCAGTAAATTGACAATCATATTTAATATCATGAAACTAAAAAATATTTGAGACAAGTTTCAAGAATGCTTTGTATGTTAGTTGTTTATGTTAATTGATAGTCTACTATAACATTTATTGAATGCAAATGTTTTTATCTTTTGTCAAATGACCAATCAAATTTTTGTAATCTTCATTTCTAAATGTTTGGCTTGATAATAATACTAATTCTAGTATTTCTTTAAATTTCAAATATTTAAAAAAGTCTATTTTTAGCTTCTAGTTAAAGATTAGCAATCCTTTTACAATGTTAGTTTCGTTGTAATTTTAAATAATAATAAAATTAAATTTATCATGAACAAATTGTAATTATAAATATTTGCATCAAACATTAGGAAAAAATAAAATTGGAATCTTCTTGAAGAAAGGTTTCGAGCTATTGTTAGAGACAAGTAGCTATAAGTTATCAATAATCATTTTGGCATTTAAGGGTTTTTATTTTTACTAAATTGTATCATCCACTCAATGTAAATAGTTCTTCAAAATATGAGGTAGAATTTTTCGTATATGGTTGTCTTGGAAGTTACAAAGGGTGCAAAATACTATTCCCATGAAGCATTTTATAAAGATTGTATGCCAATGTTATTTATTTATCTATTTCACTTATTTAGAAGTTTTCTTCAAAGGGGGTTTGATGTTATGGGTTATCCTATTGCTACAAGTGGTTTCCAATAGTTACTAAAAAATCCTCCTCATGCACTATATATTTCTAGTTTCATGAAGAGAAGTGTTAGAGACACTTAAGAACTCAAGCCTCCAAGATCATCTACAAAACCAAAAATAACCTTCTACAAGAGAGAAAAGAAAGAGCATAAATTGGCAATAACAAGTGCAAGATAATATGGCTAATATGTAATACTCAAGATTGTAATGGTATTAAATTAGAATTCAATGGAATTAAAATACAAATGAGAACCCCTTGGTTATATAGCCAAGGTGAGACATATGATTAGATAAGATCATGACAAGTGTCTTAATCCTATGACATGAGACAACTAACTTGACACAAAAGTCAAAAAGATAAGATATAGACATAACAAATAAGTCTTCAAGAAGGAATATTAGGACTTAAGTTAGTATGTGAATAAATCCTTAGTAGGAATCAACTAGGTGTACATGAATTTTATTCACACTAACACCCTGCTTAAGTGCAACTTAGGGAGTATATTATTAAGAAAATGATGCAAAGATGGGTCCCAACTACAAGGCCATGTTAGGTACCCATGCAAAAATGCAATCTCTCACAAAAAGAGAAAAGGAGAAAACCTAGTGGAAAAATATCCTCCCCAAAAGAGACACAAAATATAAAATACTCTCAATAATTAATAAGAAGGATAAAACCCCATGTGAGGAAAAATACCCCCCATAAGAGAGAAAAAGAGAGACCGTACAGTCCCCCCTCAATGGTGAGTCTCCTACAATGGTAGAAGATCAAAATTGAATGTTAAAGATGATCCAATCTCATTGAACAACATTCCTTGCTTTAGGAAGAAACAAAACCAATATAGTATGCAAGATGTCCTCCCATTCCTAAAAGGAAGATTCAAGGAGAATGATGTGTGATGACTCTAAAGAATTCTCAAGTGTCTTCATGTCAATGTTGAAAGCTGACGCACTCTAGAGAGAGGCATTCTAGGCCACACAATTGAAGATGTCAATCTAGAATCTCCTAGAGATGAATGTAGAACACAATCCAAAGACAAGGATGTCTCCTCTAAAGAAAAAGAAGCCTCCAAATGTTGTCCAAAATAATCCACACTCATGTCAAATGGTGAAGAATAATCATGTAGAGAATGAACAAGAGGCTCAAATTGTTACCTCAAAAAAATTGAAGAAGGATCATCATCATCAAAGAAAATATGTATGAAATCAATGATGTCTCCAAAATCTGAAATGTAGGACTAAATGAAAACCAAATTTTTTTTTCAAGTATTCATCCCATGTAGCCATATCTACAAGATGATGTAGATCATGTTGCATTGAATCACAAGAAGCCAAAATTGTTACAACACATATATCGTCAAATACAACAGAAGATGTAAGAAATGAAATGTAAGGCTCAATAATGGGATCCGATGTGGGAACACCCAAGTTCAAGGCCAAAAGTGCCCTAAAAATCATGGTCCACACTAGAAGTGTGTTCAATAGTTGAAGCAACAAAGTTATCATCAGAAGAAAAATGTGTAAAGGTGTACAATTGAGATGAATTATCAGCCATCGTAGTTACAATAATCTCTCTACTCTTCGAGTCTCCAATGATAATTGAATCGAGAGTGAACTCCATAGTCCTCTCATCTCCACCATGTGTATTCTGATAGATGGAAAGAAGATTGTTTGACAAACGAGGTTCACATAAAACATCATTGAAAGTTCCCTCCCCAATATCAATAGGTCCATTCCCCACTCGTCTATGTATTGCTTCCCATAAAAATAGAAGACATAGCACAAGGCTCAAAAGAAGAGAATATAGACTATGAAAATGACATATGATGAGATGATTCTTAATCTAGAAACCATCTCCCTAATCCAAGAATTGTATAAACACAAAGAGCTTTCCCTTTTCTACCTATTGTAGTAGTTATACTAGCATAAATTTTATCCTTATTAGATTGTTTTGAAGAAGAAAAAGTTGACTCAAAAATTCTAGAAGGAAAATCAATATGATTCTTTTTAATAAGATATTTCAACTCATCAATATCCTTCTTATAGAAAGAGTGTTTATCATGCCCAAGCTTCTTGTAATATGAACAAGCATATTTTTCCTTCCTAGATGATTTCTTTGTGGAAGAGGATTTATTCTTTACTTGATCTAGATGTGGATTATTCTTTGATTTATTTTGTTTCTTATTAGAATGTTCTGACTCTTTCACCTGACTAGAACCAATAATTACTAAGATTTAGTTGAATTTATGAGAACCATAGAAAGAAGATTTTGTTGATCACATATTAACATCTCAAAAAAAGCTATAAATAATGGTATAGTAAATATAAAAACCACATTCAACCTATAAATATGAGATCTACAAACAAAAGTTGCATAATCAAGACCAAGTTTGTTCAATGCATTATAGGACCAACTAAATGTTATTCTTATCAATTCCACATTTTTTACATTTCTATCTTAGATCATTAACCTTTGTGATGTAGTCTTGGATATTTTCAAAGTTCCTTGGATCAAGGTTCATTATTTTATTATCAATTTG
Source organism: Sequoia sempervirens (assembly GCA_007258455.2). Lineage (NCBI taxonomy): Eukaryota > Viridiplantae > Streptophyta > Pinopsida > Cupressales > Cupressaceae > Sequoia > Sequoia sempervirens. Next base: position 113,899,103 of record VDFB02086081.1, read on the forward strand.
ATAGATTTTACTTCATTTGTAGTACCATATAGTGTTTTAAATTTGTTCCAAGCTTCTTGATAATTCTTACATGATTCAATTTAAAATAATAGATCTTGAGAAACTAAAGTATGAAAAATACAAGAGATTTAGTATGTTATGAAATATGGGAAAGGGGGGGAAGGTCCTAAATGCAACAGAAAACTAGGGCCTAGAGCTTCTTCTTTTCTAGGGTTTCATTAAGATGCAAATCAACAAGGTGCTTAGATTGACTTTCAACCTTGTAGGTGAGCCAATCAAACCTGGATCTGCATCTTTTGTGGGTTGGAAATGAATTGGAATTGATTTTCCTTTATTAACCTAGTTAGACTATGTGACCTAAGGGTATCAGCACAAAGTTGTGTCACACTTTTGGCCAACTTATCAGCACAAATTATGAATTTAAGTATTTTTAACTAAAAATTACTTTTGGTCAAACATATGATCTTGTAAGATTCATTCCAGCTAAATTATAGATGTCCACAACTTTTCCAACTAAAATTGTTAGCTAAATGCATATTTAGCACCACTTTGAGTCCAATTCACCGAAAAAATAAAATTATTTGAAAAACTTGATGTTTCAACAACTTCTACTCATGTAAAAAATATTTTTTCTAAAATATAAAAATACCCTTATATTGTAGATCCACAAGTTTAGTTTTCAAAAATATATATATTTTAATAGTTTAATTATTATTTATGTTTTCCTTTTTATTTTTACTAAGTGTAGGTTATCATCACAAAACATTATGTTGATTACCATGTCAAGGAAAAATAGTAAAATTTATCAAAAAAAATTGAAAAAAATATGATGCCCTAGGTACAAGAATCTATATCAAGATGGTATAATTTTTTTTCTATTTTAGATAAATAATTAATATGAAAGTTGACATCAACTAGAAAAAACTAAGTTTTAATACACACACATTTTAATATTTATTTAAAAATATATATTTATCAAAATTGGAAAAAAAATGTCCATGCCTTAAAGCTTCAAGTTATAAATACATACAAAAAAATTGAAGGAAGAAAATTAAAATTTATTATATAAAGATTGGCATCTCATGTAACTTCATTTTTCAACATTTTATCAGAAACTAAATTATAGTGTTAATTTATAAAAAACTATATTCAAATAATTTTTTAATATATTCAAAAATATAAAAATATAAAATATACTAAAAATAAATATTTTATTAGTTTACATCATTTCAAAATTCAAAACATATATATCACTTTTTAGTGATTCAATTTTAAAATTTGGATCAGTGTTGGTCGTTTCCTTTATAAAAGTGTGACACAACTTTGTACTTTTACCTCTAATATGAAAATGCAAGAATTCAACAATGAGAAAATGACAACAAAAATTTACAGGAAGATCTAAAAAGGTTAGAGCTTTGTGCACCTATCCTGAAAAAAGTTGGAGATAGTTTGAAAAAGGAGGACAACATCACCTGATGACAATTATGTACTTGTAGGGGTGTCTAGGAGCTATTTTTTGTATTCCTTTGATGTTGAATCTAAGCTTCCCAATTCTTCCTACAAATTCATCGGATCGTTGTAGGATAATTCTACAAGTGAGTTTTTATGGCTTGACAAGCTATAGGGCTTTGAATGCAACAATAAAAAATGGATCTTCAAGCTTCCTTCAATATTCTCCAAATGTGAAATTTGCACATTCAAATAGAGAATAAATCTCGTGCCATTTAGGGGCTTTCCTTAGTCAAACTTTATGTTAGTGTTTCCACTTCCACAATGGCAATGTCAATGATAGGAAAGATAAATAATAGAAAGGAATGACATGAATCAACAAAGTATTGCAACTCATCACTCTTCAATGGCTTCCTTCAAGGACTAAAGTCAGACACATCACCTCAAGGTCTTGGATCTTGCTTGGATTACTTGGAGACCTACAAAAGGGTTAGCCTTCACACATAATGATAACATGAACATGCATAAACTCACATAGGGTTTGGCATGATGTTTGGATCTTGAGTTGTTGCAATAAAGCTCTAAAATGTTGCTCTTGACAGTGCTCTTGACAATAATTTCTCCAATGATTTCTTAGATAGATTTGAAACAATGCAATAACTAGGTATTTATAGGAATTTATTTAATTTCTCACCAATTAGATCCCAATGCTAACATTTGCAACTTGAAT